>JAQZBX010015881.1:0-37081 GCA_029593785.1 Cabassous unicinctus
GGAACCTCCAATGTGGGAGAGAGGCATCCTATCACCTGTGCCACCTTAGTTCCTGATTTTTCGGTGTGTCTTGTCTTGACTCTACCTTGTGTCACTCCTGTTAAGTCATTATCTTGCTGCGTGGCTCGTGGGGCCAGATGGCTCACCCACACGCAGGGCCTGGGGGGCTTACCCGCTTGTGGGCCCTGAACGGCGTAACCGCATGCCTTCTGTATTTTTCTTTCTTTTTTTTTTTAATTTTTACTGGGAGATCCCGGGGATTGAACCCAGGTCCCTCCATATGGGAAACGGACACCCAACCATTTGAGCCACATCTGTCCCCCTGCTATAGCTCTTAAAGTTGACCAAAGATACCTAGGGTTACATTCATTTGCCATACAGGATGGTCATATAATAAATCAGGCTTGGTTTACCAGCATTCTAAAAACCAGTCCTAGGGAGAAAAACTAGGTCTAGGGACACATGCATGGTTTCTAATATAGTGGATATTTAGCCTACCCTGATTATCACAGAATCAGGACAGCGAGAATATTTGCAGTGTAGTTATTTCTATATGTGTCTTTCTTCAATACTGATTTGAAAGCTCTTTGAAGGCATGGATCCTGTTTTATTCATTTTTTACTTTTTCCACAGTCTTGCACGTAATAGGAACCTCATTGTTTTAAAAGATAATTTCCAATTCATTCACTCTGTGCCTGTATTTACAGGGCTATGGTTCTGATGGTCTAAAGTTACTATCACATGAAGAAAGTGTGTCATTTGGAGAGTCTGTACTGAAGTTGACTTTTGATCCTGGTACAGTAGAAGATGGTTTACTTACTGTGGAGTGTAAGCTGGACCACCCTTTCTATGTTAAAAATAAAGGTAGGGCTTCAGTTGAATCCTTTTCCTTTTTTAAGGAAAGCTTCTTAAATCCTCAATTAAATTATGTTTTGTGACTTTCATGATTAAGAAAAAAAATTTAGGGAAAATGCTTGCAATAATACCTAATGATGCTTAAATATCTTAGCAGTATTCAGGTGGAACTCTGAGGAATTTTATGTTCATGTAGCATACTGTATAGTAAGCTCTCTGTTATCTTGGTATAGTTTGGGGAATGGAGTATTCTAGATAATCATCACATTTTGGTTTAACAGTTACCAAACATGCTATAAACATGAATCACTCTTCAGAGCTTTATTACAATAGCATCATGTTAAACTTAATTTAATAATTCAGAGACCATTTCATAGTCTCAGTCATCATCTTTTATCACTATTTTTGATGGAAGTACTGATTGGTAGAGATCTATTTTTAAAATGCTGAATTAAACTAGGTTTGGAGGGCTTTTACATTGCAAAAAGGCAATAATTAATAGTTGCTTTATTGAAAAGTTATATGACTTGTGTTAGAAAATCTCTAGGGATTTACTTGAAGTAACAATTTTTTATTTTTAAGATACAGAAATTATAAGTCTGTTGTATAATAAATAACTAGGGTGTGGCTTCTGTCAGTTGCTATGCTTTATGTGACTGTTGTTTAACTTTAGGTTGGTCATCATTTTATCCGAGCTTGACTGTGGTACAGCATGGCATTCCATGCTGTGAAATTCATATTGGCGATGTATGTCTACCTCCTGGACACCCCGATGCCATTAATTTTGATGATTCAGGTGTTTTTGATACATTTAAAAGGTAATATTGGATTAATTATTTCAATTTTTTTTTCTTTTAAGGTTTATCCTTAGTTTACATAATGATTGCTAAGTCAAATATTTAAGAGATTAAAACTTTAAAAATTTGAAAATTATAAAATTATGAGGAAAGTGTGTATATGTGTATATATATGGTTAAATGAAAAAATATTAGGTAATTAGAATAAAATGGTGGCTTATGGGAATTTTTACAGAGGAGTCATATATGAAAAGTGAGTTTATAAAACATTTATAATTAGATTAGGAAAAATAACATTATATGACAAAGAGTTAATAGATCAGCTTTGATAGTTATGTAAAAAAAGTTCCTATATTAGGCAAGCATCTCAATACAGTCCAAGCTACTATTGGAAGGCCTTTAAATAACCTGAAAAATATAGTTTGTATGGTTTTGTATATATAACCCTGTGGAGTAACTTTTATTTATACTACTGTTTGAGAAGAACTGAATTAGACTCAAAGAAGGTACCCAGCAAAGTCTATATGCAAATATCTCGGATTTGAAGACTCATTTTTTAAAGAGAATTATCCAATCCATAGGCACGTATGGGCCCTAAGTAGAGAATTCTCAAGAGTTCCTTCTGGTCTGTAGATTTTATTTCATTCAGTTTAATATTACAAAATATAGCATTAATATATTTGCTTATTGTAAGGAAAGCAAGATTTAAAAAATTAGCAAATGGCTTGGCATGCACTCAAAAAATTTACATGCAACAAGATGGATGCTACAACACTGAAATAAGCCAGATACAAAAGGACAGATATTGTATTATCTCATTGATTTGAAGTAGAGTTAGGAAACTCATAGAGTCAGAATTTAGAATATAGGTTACCAGAGGATGAGGTTGGGGATAGAGAATGAGAAGTTACAGCTTAAAATGTACAGGGTTCCTATATGGAATGGTGGAAATGTTTTGGTAATGGATGGTGGTAATGGTAGTGCAACACTGTGAATGTAATTAACAGCACTGAAATATATATCTGAATGTGATTAAAAGGGGAAATGACAGATTGTATATATGGTAACAGATTAAAATTTTTTTAAAAATCCATGAAATTACACTACACCAACAGTGAACTATAAGTTAAACCATGGACTATGGTTAATAGTACAATTATAAAAATATGCTGTCATCAATTATAACAAATGTTCCACACCAGTGCAAGGGTTAATAGGGTAGTATATGGGAATCCTGTATTTCATGCATAATTATTCTGTAAATCCACAACTTCTCTAATAAAGGGGGAAAAATGTGTCAGGGTTGGAATCTAAATGCTGTTTGATTACATCCCTCATATATTCTCTGAAAAACTGTAGAAAAATGATACAAATTTTAGGGTTTGATATTCCTAAGTATTCTTAGGATGTGGATAAGTGATAACTTTGTTTGTTGAGAATGTAGACTGTTATAAAAACTTTGGAAGATAAAATGGCAGTTCCTTTCCTATGTATATATGCCTGAGAGACATAAATTCTTCTAGACTTGCATTAGGAGATCGATGAATATGTTGTAGCTGTATTGCTTATGATAGCAAAAGCATTGAGACATCATCAGTACCCACTAACTCGACAGTGAATACATAAATTGTGATATAATCATACAATGGAATTCTTTTTATTAGTAGAAAAGGAATGAACCTTAGCTATACATTGTAAAACATAGATCAATTAATATTTATTTACTTATTTACATATGGAAATAAATGCATATATACATATATACTTTGTATACCAAATAAAGCAAAATCAGCAAAGGAAAAGGCATGCGGTGAAGTCTGGAGCAACTAGGTACAAGCTTCCAAGGGTCCTCTCCCAGTGGGGGTCACACAGGATGCACTTAATTGAGTTGACACAACATGTGTGAATTGTTGTCTACCAGGGAAGCTCATTAAACAGTTAGCACCCAGGATTTTTTTGGGGAGAGGGGTGGGAGCAGGACATTTAGTCAGCCTCTGCCTGGCACATAACAAAATTCCAAATTCCCAGAAGGAAAGCAGGTGTTCAGTGTAAACCATTGTTTGTACATACATTTTAGACACAGGGAGCCACTTAACAGTTCTGGGAATGGTGGGAGCTCTCACAAAATGCAAGTTCCAGATGCCAGCCAGGGGCCAACCTTGTAAGCAGACGTGTCATAGCGAAAGCAGTCAGGCTTGCTGTGTTAACTCTTTTTTTTCACAACAATTTATTATATGTTATAATTATAATCCACTCATTAACATAATCAATATTACTGTTAATATAAATTGTGTTTATGAATAGCATTATTTTTATAATAAAATTATTTTAAAAGCAAGGGAATGATAACCCACTCTAGTGGTTGGTTACTCCCTCGGGGAGACAAATATGGAACTTTAGTGATACTGGAAATATTATAGTTCTTAATTTGGGTTGTGCATTCACTGGTATCTATTTATATGCTTCATTACTTCCACCTATATTATATACATTTTTTAATATATCAAATATCACAGTGCAGAACTTTGATTTTTAAAGCAGAAAGGAAAACTTGGCTACATAATTCTTGTCTTTCCAAGATGGCATGTTCTCATGATCATATGATAGCAATCACTCTTAGGTAGGATGACTTTGGACACTGATCTCTTTTTACTGGGGTGTGAACACAATATGATAGCAATATCTCTCTTTCCCCCTCTTTCAAAGGAGTGGAAATGGACAGTTTCATCCAGGAGAAGCCATAAAAAAGTTGAGAATCATGACATTTACTAAATTGCAGTAAACAAAATGTTTAAAATTGTAGTAAACAATCCTAATAGTAGGGTTGAATTATGACTTGGGGAGAGGGATGCATTGCCTAACATAGGGGAGGGCAAGAAGGGAAAGAAAAGGAGGAGGAAACACTTAATCCAGGAGGGGATCACAGAATAAATTCCCAGTACTGTTTGGGGATTTAGGGCAAACGCTTGGATATTGATGAACAGGGAAGGACATCTGAGCAGATTCTAGCTTGATAAGGACCAGAAGGCAGCAATAAATTGTCATACTTTTAAACACTAGTACCAAGTGAGAGCGTGATTTAAAGAAGCCCATCCTAAGGCATTGAGACTTGAGGCCAGTCCTCAGGGCATCAAGCAGGTTTACAATAGTCACTTTTGATTTTGTGAATTTGACATTTCTTTTCAATTGAAATGATAATTTAACAAAAAAACTACTGTGTCAGGCACTGTAAATACATTAATTTATTTACTCTTCATTACTCTATTAGTAGATTATATCCTCATTTTACAGAGGGACCTGAACCTGAGAGAAGTTAAGGAACATGCCTAAAACATAGCCAGTTAGTGACAGAACTGGAATTCAAGCCTTTATCTTGTAAAGATTCCAAATTCAGTACTCTATTAATAATCTAGGCTCCTTCTACAGTAATACTGGTTACCCCTAACTGAGTACCCTACTATGTGCCAGCCTCTGAAGGAAGAGTAGTGAACAAAGAGTAATGAACAAAGAAGAGTAATGAACAAAGAACATGGGAAAGGTCATTCTAAGCTTCAGGAAAAGCATGTATAAAAAGTTGGTGTGTGGAACAGTACATTTCAGGAACTGTGGGCAGTTTAGTGAAAACGAATATTTATCTGAAGGGTTGTAGCAAAAGGATTGAGCTATTTTTTTTAGATCTTTTTGGTCATATTTTAAGCTGTAGTCATGTCAAAATCCTCAATTCTGTGATTGAATATTGCATATTGATTTGTTAAATCTGTAATGGGAATAGGTGATTAAATTTGTGCCACTAGAGCCAGGGGTTCTTAACCTTTTTTGTTCCATGGACCCCTTACTAAGTCCACACTATACTGTGTATTAATTAATAAATTTATCACACCTGTACCAACATGTCCCCACAAGAATGTTTTTTTTTGAATTTCAGTTTAAGCTTACAGACCACTGGTTAAGAATCCCCTGTACTAGAGAGTAGAGTTTTTAGATTTTAGTCAGCACTTAATTATCTTACCCTATTTTTAAAATCTTTTGGTATTTTGAATTGTAATTTAATATTTTCTTTCATTAGAGATTAATAATTTTGTGTAAACTCATTTATAATGCATAAGTTTGCTGTTTTTCCGAAATGATTTGTTAGGGGCCTAATATATTTTGCAAACATCATTTCTCTCACATAATACTGATTGCTAAGCATTTATTAGATGTTTTTGGAGTCATAATTTAAGTATGCCTGTTTCATGTAATATCTTTTTTAAAAAAGATGTGTGGTTGATGGTTGGTAGAAGTCATTTTTACTGTGTGTAAATGAATGGCATGGATCTCATTGATTTAGCTCTCAGTCTTTAGAATAATCCATAATCCCATGTGCTTTACCTTTAGGCAGATGTCATTCCTACAGCTAATATCAACCTGTTTTGATAAAGAATTTCTGTTTCAGGGAGAGAAGTAGAAGCTGGGTTCAGAATAAAAGCTGAATAAAAGATTTCTGCCAAGTGTAGGTATAAAGTATAGACGGGTAGAGTTGATAGAATGAGAATTTTTTGGGCGTTATCTTTAGGCTGTGGTCTACATTAGCTCTACTATTCATCTAATATTTTCAGTTAATAACGTAATGATTTGTTCACTTTGGTGTGTGTTAGTCAAAGACTCCTCAGGTTTTTGGCAATGTGAGGTACCATGGTGTAGTGAGGAAACCTAGGGCTTTTGAGGTGGATTGATCTGGGCTTAAATCGAGGAGTGTGGCCTCATGTGAGTACTTTACCTTTCTTAGCCTGTTTCTTCATATAAAGAGGGGATAATGATATCCTCCAAGCAGGTTCGTTGAGGAGATTAAGAAAAATACATGGATAGCTTATTTTCTTGCTCCTATAAATGAAAGACATGGAACAATTTATGACCTTTTCTCATAAATCTGGGTTTTCCCTATGAACTTTCATGTTGTTAGGCTTTGTTAAAATAACATGGATGGTCTTCAGGGGATACTGATATATGTATGACTGCTTCTCCCTAAACAAATGGTCTAGGTTACTGTGTATTTTGAGTTCCTTTAGCAACTTTTAACAGTTTTTGACTTCCCATATCCACTTACCTTTATATACTGAAATAGTTACTCCCTAGGCCCAACATTCCATTTTAATTCTCCGGTTTTAGGCTTATATAGGCCAAGAAATCAGATGATCAAATTTATCAAAATTGAATCTAAAGTAAGAATAAATAGGTTGTGAGTGGGATCTGGAGGAGGTATTTCATATGAATAAAGTATGTGCCTGTAACAGATTCCTTTGGGGGCTTGAAATCTTTTTTTTTTCTTTTTCTCAATTTCTTATTCTCAGATGATTTTTAAAAATGAACATATTTGTCAGTGATATACAAGGTTTCAATTTATAAGCAATTACCATTGGCATAGTTGTTCAGGTAGTGTTGGTAACATTGTATAGAGGAAAATAGATTGAAATTTCCAATTAGATGTTAAGGGTTTAAAAAAACTTGTTTTTACAAATTGGATAATTTAAGTTGAATTAAAATCATGTTAATTTTTAATTTTGTAGCTATGACTTTACACCTATGGATTCTTCTGCGGTTTATGTGTTAAGTAGTATGGCTCGTCAGCGTCGTGCATCTTTGTCTTGTGGAGGACCTGGTGGGCAAGACTTTACAAGATCTGGATTCAGTAAAAACTGTGGCTCACCTGGATCATCACAGCTCTCTTCCAATTCTTTATATGCTAAAGCTGTCAAAAACCACAGCTCAGGGACTGTGAGTGCCACTTCTCCTAACAAGTGCAAAAGACCAATGAATGCCTTCATGCTTTTTGCCAAAAAATACAGAGTTGAATATACTCAGATGTATCCAGGGAAAGATAACAGGTAAAAATGGTGATAATTCTGATGATAATTGAATAACATTTAATTGTAAGTTCACAGTAACTGGGATAGTTATATTACATTTTTTTTTTTCAATAGCTTTTATTATTGAATTTTTTTTATTTTCTTAGGTTGACTTTAAAAAGTTTAAGTGGAATTTTTAGGGTTCTATATAATTAATTACTTCATAATACCTAGACATTTAGATTACCTAAGTTAGAAGGTTTTGCCTTTTAAAATAATATTAAATGTCATTTGCCTGTTAGAAGATACAGTTTTAACAACCGACAGTTCCAGGTATTAGCTTAGACAGATTTGGGAAATTTTTATCAGGCATTTCAATCAATTTAAGCTCTATAAAGGAACACTAAACTTAGTGACTGAAAGATGTATTCTTTGGATCATGTTTTAGAAATAGAGGAAAGTTTTCTGGAGGGTTAGTTTTCCTCTGTAATCAGTCTAAACAAAGAAAAGCTGGAAAAACAAGAATGAGTTTGAGGTTCTTATTTTAACCCTGTGTTACCAAAAAAATAAAAATAAAAAAATCACTAATTGGCTACTTTAGCCAGACTTTTAATGTGTAATTATGCATGTATTTAAACTATTCTATCACCACTTTATGTTAATTAAAATTTAATTTAGCATAGACTATTTCTTTGAGTCCTGAGCTTGGACATTTCATGACATCAAATGATTCTTTTGTTAAAAAAAAAAAATTAAAAGGTACTTAAACAAACTGGAAGGTGCAGGCATTCATTGCTTAGGGTTAATAATGAAAAGTGAAAACTGTTTCTATATCAGAGATCTATTTAAGTGTTTGACTTCTAATAGGCTTTTTGGGGCAATAATTAAATTTCACAAGGTGTCTTTAATTAACTCTCATCCCAAATCATAACCTTATTCCTCTACGAAATCCATAGTCAGTTTCTGAAAACCTTTAATCTTCAAGTGTCCTATTGTCAAATAAATATTATTCCATTCTCTTTAGCCATGCCCTTATCCTTTAGTAGCATCTTTTAGAATGTAAAGGGACTTTTAAGAATAATTGGTCCAGGCAGGATATCTATTCTTATTCTTTCTATGGAAAGAAGGTGGTTTACCCTCTGTTCATTCCTTAGAATATCCTCTAGGTTCTAAAAAGTAGCAGAATGCATCTACTTGCATTTGTTTTGAGCTTTATAGAAACGACTAGCACTTGTGTCAGATCTCAAGGATATACTTATTTTTCAACTGTGTCATACTATGCAATGCACAGGCCTGGGCAGTTTGTATTAAGCTGACAAATTTGTTGAAAGGCTGGACTTAGAGTTGTGCCCAGTAGAGTCCAGGAATAAAAATTAATTCTAGTCCTTCCTACTTGTCTTTTCTATACCGTTGAATCATCTCTTAGGGTCCTCTCCTAATATCTCAAACACATCAGAATCTCCACGTATTAATGTTATATTTTTCCACTCTATTTCCCTGACAAACTATTTTCTTTACCCTTAATTTCATGAGAAAAATCAAATGATGATCCACATAAAATAACTCAGTTGTAAAATGCAAGCGTGAGTGCCTGATGAGGTTAATTCTATGTATTATTTATATTTTAAAAGAGAAGCTTCTTAACCCAAATACATCTTTGATTTGGGAGTTGATGCATATCTATGTTTCCTGGTCAATTTCCATTAAAAATATTGCTGTAAGTAACACTGTAATGACTATCTCTGTAACTAGTTTCTGGTTATTTCTTTAGATTAGATTCCTAAATGTAGAATTACCCAGTTAAGAATGTTAAGGGTCTTTTCAACACACTGAAATTTTGTAACATTTGTCTGTTTCACCTGTGTGACTTTGGGCACTTAACCTAAGTTCTGCTCTTCAATTCAGTAAAAAGAGTAGGTTAAACTGCAATGTTTTTTTAAAAATTCAGATTGGAAGTCTACTTCTCTAATGACTAGTATATGATTTTCTCATAGAAAAAATACTTTTAGAATTTAAAAAGTCTCCTTAAAATGAAGCCGCCTGACACACATTTTTTGAAACTGAGAAAATGGCCCTAGAAATCTAACAATAGGAACTGTTACGTTTCTCTTTGTATTTATTTCCTTATGGTGTCTAATTTAAGACTGCATATAGCCAGTACTTAATTATTAAATATAATTTAGGAGCAGGATTAGAAATAGAATTCATGAATTATTCTCTTTCCCCAACAACAATGCTTGATTTATAATTCTGGATAATTGAACTCTCAGTTTAGCTTCTTTAGGTTTTTTCTTTTTTTTCTATTCTTATTTTAAGATCTCCAGTTGTATCAGGTTAGACCCTTTATTCCTTATAAATCGTACTTTTTCTTTCCATTTTTAGCACTATGTCCATGTGATATGTTGTAATCATCTAATGTGGCAGGATATCAGATGCACTGATCTGTTTTTAAATTGAATGGGAAAATCAAATTTAATTTTGAATTTGTACATTCTCACCCTCTCTAAAAAGGATATGTCTTAATTCAATGAATAAAGAAGTCCACATTTTGGGGCAAATTGGGAGGGAATGGATACTAGGATAGACTTAGAGATATAATTTAGGGATGTCATTTTAAGTTGGTATAAATGTCAAACTGAATGTTAAAATTCACTGCAAAAACTTTTAGATGTATTTATTTTATACTTGCTATGGGAAGGGAAATTATAAATATTCATTGCAGGGCAGATGATAATCTATATTGTGCACATTTCATTTTCACTTAAATGAAGTTATAACTTGCTTCCCAAGTGTCAGACTTTTCATATTATTTTGGAAGATTGGGATGGGTGTGTGTGTGTGTTTGTGTGTGAATATTTTCTTAATGATTTAAGTGGTAAATGTGTGAACCAATGATATATTGTACCTTAAAGTCTATAAAATTTTATTTATAAATAGAAATAGATTCAAATTTCTGTCATCATGTATCTTATCAGTTTGACTTTTCCTTACCCTTTGAGTTGATCCAATTTTCCTAAGTAAATAAGTGTGAATATTGCCTCAGGTTTACTTGTTATCATCTTAGGAGATAAACAGTAAGGTTGTGTATAATTAATGCCATCATATTTTCACTGTATTTTCTTAAATGAAAAAGGACTCATAATTATTTGGGTTATGGGCACAAACAGAAAGTAAGAATAGTTTTTAATATAAGTTGAATACTTTATGCTGCTGATACTGAACATTGTCTACATTTACACCTTAATCTCTTTAAAACCAATGTGTCAGGATAGAGCCAATGGTAATTTAAACCTTTTATTTGAAATAATTTTTTTCTTTAAATCTAAGCTTTGAAGCACACAATTTCCGATGTATCCTAGCTGTTTTTGGTGTCCTGTGACAATTGGAAATATTGGCACTATTCCTGTAGGTTTTAACTGTTGAGATTATGATGAACAGACCATGTGTCTCGGGATTTTACTGGAAATGACTATTATAGCCTTGACCTTTTCCCTTCCTTATGTTGGACAAGAGTTTTGCCTTTTTTTTTTAACACTACATTTCTTCCTGAAGTAGCAGCACTTGACATAAGTTTTTATGGAAAAAATTCTTGGATTCAGAATTGTGTAAATATTTATTTTACAGAGCCATAAGTGTGATCCTTGGTGACAGGTGGAAGAAAATGAAGAATGAAGAGAGAAGGATGTACACACTAGAAGCAAAGGCTTTGGCTGAAGAACAAAAACGTTTAAATCCTGACTGTTGGAAGAGGAAAAGAACCAATTCAGTACGTTTCACCAAGTAGTTGCTTAAACTCATATATATATATTTTTTTTTTAAGATTTATTTATTTTTATTTATTTATCCCCCCTTGCTGCTTGTGCTGCTGTGTCCATTCGCTGCATGTCTTCTCTGTGTCTGCTTATCTCCCCCTTGCTGTGAGGTCTTGCCGCATCAGCCCACGGCGCCGCGTGAGCCGGCCTGCCCTCACAAGGAGGCGCCGGGAAGCGAACCCGGGGCCTCTCATGGTAAACGGGTGCTCTGTCCATTGCGCCACACCTGCTTCCTGCTGTGAGGTTGCTGCATCAACCCACCGCACCGCTCAGGCCGGCGTGCCCTCACAAGGAGGCCTCGGGACGCGAACCCGGGCCTCCCATATGGTAAACGGGGGCTCTATCCACTGAGCCACACCCGCTTCCCTAAATTCATTCTTGACTTACCCCATAGCCATACTGGCTTGTGAGAACAGTTGTTTTAACCTTTACAAGGTTTTGTTGATGCTATTTCACAGCATTTTTATACTTCAAAACCTAATAATGTTTTTACATTGTTATATAAGGAAGGATGCCTTTCTTTATCATTAAGTGCCATTTAATCTCTGAGCATGGAAAGAAGAAGTCTGAGGCAAGCTTGAGTAGAGGGTTTGTCTTAAACATTGAGGTGGAAAAATAATTTTGGAATGTAGTATTTCTAGCTGAGTTGAAAAGACAGGTATTAGTATCATTAATATCATAGAATATTTCTCTGATTTTTGGTGGTATGACTCAACAGCGTTTGTTTCCTTAATTGATGAAGGGACTAAGGAAGGTGGTGGAGGTGTGGGGTACATTAATCTTTATGGGGACTTTGTTTGCACAGAATTTCTAGATTAAAAGTTTCAGGCAGGAGAAGTGGAAAGGCCTAGGATGGGTGGTAAACAAGTTTGCAGCATAATAATGTTGCCTTGGATAGATGTGGTTCCTGTAACTTTTCCATTACTAGAGCAGCATCTTTTACATCAATCTTGTTTAGATTAATTACAAGAAAATTTCACATGATTGAACAGAAGAACTCAATTTGAAGTATCATTTAAAAAATGTAAGGAAAATATTTGTATTTTGCAGCCAAGGTCTGGACAAGGATGTTTTCAATTCATTCTGTGTATTTATGCCTGTTTCTTTGTACAGTAATAATATACAGGTCATATTTGTTAAAATTTTTCAAGAATTTATTTTTTAAAAATATTCAGTACTGGGAGTGGATGTGGCTCAAGCAGTTGAGCTCCCACCTCCCATATGGGAGGTTCTGGGTTCAGTTACCGGTGCCTCCTAAAAAAAAGGAAAAAAACAAACAACAAACAAAACAAACAAAAAAGAACTCAGGGAAGCTGATATGGCTCCGTTGTTGAGCACCAGCTTCCTACATACAATCCCCAGCCCCTAGTACCTCAAAAAAGAAAAAAAAGGAAAAAAAACCAAACAGTATTCAGTACTAAGATTCTAGTAGTTGAAGGTGGCCGAACTGGGTTTTGGAAGTTTTACTAATTTTAATTTAAATTGAAGTCCATGTGGTAGGACTTCGCCTACATCCCCTTTCTTTTCTGTTTATCCTAGTTCATCTCTCTGTTCTCATCATTTGTATAAATATTTTGGATGCTCGAGCCATCAGATATTAACATACTTTTTAAATCACCACCTCTGAGAAAAGTTTTAAAATAGTAAATTTATTAACATTATCTTACATATCTTAGCTTTCATATAAAGAATTACTATGTATTGATTTGTAAACATTCACTGAGTCTAATTTTATTTCCACAGGGCTCACAACAACATTAAACCAGGATACTTACGTTCTTAAGTCTATATTTGCATAACATTGACTCTTGATGGAAAGACTTAAGAAGATCAAGGTCTCACCATTTGTCCTGAATTCGTGTGACCATAAAATACTGATAGCATTGAGTCTTGAAATGATTTAATGAGTGAGGATTTGCTTTCTCCATTAGAGCATTAAGTAAGCTAATACTATCAACATTGTAAACCAAATTGCCTTATTTTTCTTCCAAACTTCATATATGTCTATCAGGTAATATAGGCTTGAAAATTGATATCCTGTGGTGCTAAAGTACAGTAGAAAGAGAAGTGTATACATGTTTTATTTTAAATTGTACAAAAGGGGAATTTAAAAATATGTAACTGCTGTTTATACATTGGCTCCTTACTGCTTATTAATCTGTATGTACACATGACGGAATGAAGCAGAAGCTGGGAGCTGGCCTTTCCTTGAGCAGCCACCACGTGGCCCAGCATCTGTGCCAAACATGGGAGCTCCTAGTCTGGCCAGTGCCACAAGGCTGCCAGAACATGTGGCAGGTGGACGGTGTCCGTTTCCCAGCATGTAAGAGCCACCTGCTGCACTTATGACAAACATGAGTTTGTGCACTAGGTGGCAGCACACATCCATTATTTGCAGTGGAGAGCTAGCCTAGGCCAAGGCCAAGTTAGTTAATAGCATTGGGACATAGTCACTGTAATGGTGCTATTAACAGTCAACACCATTGTATTTTTAAACTTTGTGTTCTATATCTCCTCAGCCACATATCGTAAATATCTTATTTTGTCATCGTATCTTCATGGTGGGGGCAGACTTTGCACTTACTGCAGTGCAATACTTGCACTTTACTTTTTTCTCCGACTGTCTAAAATTAGAGCAAATACATCGGCAAGACAGCTGCTTTTGCTCTGAGCTACAATCATGGCCTTTCATGTTACTTACCAAGTGGTGTTTCTGGTTAGAAATCACAGCTGTAAAATTGATTTCAGTTCATTACACTTCTTCATGATGTTGCCCCTAAATTTTGCACACTATATTCTTGTATATTATTTCAAATAAAATGACAAAAAAAAAAGTTATCTTTGACTCTTGCTGAATGATCTTTGATGTAACTTCCTATATGGGTTATCAGAATAACAGGTTCAAGAGGTGGAAAATACAAGGTGAATTCCTAACACTCAGAAGACTTTTTAGTTTTAAAATTAGGAGGTTGCTGATGGGATTTAAAAACATTAATTAAAAATAAAAATGTTAATAGGGCAAGAGCAATACAAAAATAAGGACCTAGATTTTTATATCTATTTATTTAAAAAAAATCTCTGTGGAATAAATGTTTTTATTTTTAACTTGACATCTTTGTTTTATAAGGTTAAACAGCCCCCAAAGTCTGCTTTTAATAAAATGAGACATGGTGTAAAGAAAGCCTTGCTTTATTTAAAGCTGCAGTATGACATACTTAAGAACATTAAAACATTTAACCCTATATCTTAGCTTTGGGATCCAACGAGTGGTCCTAAACTTTGTTGCATAGTGAAATCCTTTGGGGTTTTTAAAAGAATACTAATGCCTGGTTCCCACCCCCAGATATTCTAGTTTAATTATATGGGGTGCCACTTGGGCATCAGGATTTTTTAAAGTTTAATGTATAGCCAAATCTGGGGACGACTTGGCCACATGCTTATTTAAGAAGGTAGATGAGGGGAAGCAGGGTACCTATTATATAACAAAAGCAATCAGGATAGCTTTGTATGTGTACCCGTGGTGGGGGGCACATTCAGGTATGTGGTAGGAAAGAACTTTTATCTAGCCTTGTAGGAAAATCTGAAAGGGAAAATAAGAGTTGGATGGTTTTCTAGAAAAATCAGGCCTATGAAGTTTGCAAGTTGTGATGATGAATCTATTTTGACATTTTATGTTACTCAAGGTAGAAGTGCTAAAGAGGTAATAGGGAAGGAGTAACAGGAAATAGAGAAAAATCAATTAGGTTCTTAAAATAGTGGATAGTGTCTTTTAGAGCATATTTAATTTAACTGCCTATCTTGAATGGGTTAGTGCAAAATGGAGATTAACAAATATTTCACACTGTTATTGAAGAGTAGACATAGCTTTTTGAAGCAGCTGAACCATTATAGGATAAACTGGTGCAAATTCTTTGCCTTCTCTACTTCTTACTGATTGAACATAATCTTCCAGGGCTCCCCTGAAAATAAAAAGAAAAACAATGTCAAAAAGTTAGAACAGCTTAGAGAGTACTAACATATAAAAATTAGAAATAAGTCCATTTCTGGAACTGCCATGCCAGTTCTACAAGCCAAGTGACCCATAGTCTTCAAACTTTTATTGGTAGGGTTATGATGAAGAATATACAAAACGATAAACATCTTTCAGACTGCACTGTACTTAGTGGTGTAATCATATAATCAGAGGCTCTCTGGCCTTAATGTGCTCAGTTTCCCTTTCTCCTTCTGTATTAGGGATGTGAAAAGCTGCAGTGCAGCTTGTGGTTCTTCACAGAGCTCACAAGGGGGAGCCCTGCCACCATGGAAATGCATACTCAGGCATACTAGGGGGATGGGGCCTTTGGCAGGCAGAGTAACGCCAGCAGGGGTATTTTATTGTTATTTGAAGGGCTGTGAACAAGCCAGGACTAGAATAAACTGCTCTTGGGCTCTAATTCTTGATAAATGATATGAGGAATCAGTCTGAATTTAGTCAAGGGTATGTGAGCTATTTATAACTTTGATGTTTTTGTAAATTAGATCAGGGGTCAGCCAACTACACTCACATGCCAAATCCATCCCTATGCCTATTTTTGTAAAGAAAGTTCTTTGGATAGTGATGTACCTTTTCATTTATGTATTGTTAGAGTTGAACAGCTGAGGCAGAGACCATATGCAAAGTCTAAGATATTTTCTATCTGGTCCTTTAGAGAAAAAATTTGCCAATCCCTGAACTAGATGATCTGCTTAAGTGTTAGATCATGTTTAGGTGGAGCTAGTGTTACTTAGCTCTCACATACCTAGTCTTGAGTTCCATCTAATACTTAATTCTTAACTGATATTTTTGCTCCAAAACACTGATACTAATCCTTGGTCAGGTTTGTTCATTATTTTTCATTTAACTGTGGGGAATAACTTAATAAATGAAAGTACCACTAGGCTAGTAAACTCTGTGAATATTTTTTTAATAAACAATTTATTGAAGTATATCATTAATACATGAACATACATAAACTACAACTGTTCAGTAAACATCATGAACTTACAAAATAAACATCCATAACATCATATAGGGCTCCCACATATCACCCCCCTCCCAAACACCCTGCAACTGTTGTGAAACATTTGTTAACAAATCATGAAAGAGCATTGTCAAAGTATTACTACTAACTATAGTCCATATCTTCCTTATACATTTTTTAAAGGATTTATTTGCTTGTACCCATTTTTACCGCCCACCCCCGTTTTTGCTGTTTCTGTGTCCATTCACTTGGACAACTCTCTGTGTTGTCCGTTTCCTGCCCTCTCTTCTCATCCTCCTGTCTTCACTGGGATTTGATCCTCGGAATCTAATGTGGGAGAGAGGCATCCTACCACCTGCGCCACCTTAGGTTCCTAGTTTTTTGGTGCCTCTCATCTTGGCTCTCCCTTATGCTACTCTCCTGTTACGTCATCATCTTGCTGCGTGGCTCGTGGGGACTAATGGTACACCCGCGCACAGGGCCTGATGGCGCACCTGCAGACAGGGCCTGACGGCTCATTTGTGCATGGGGCCTGGCGGCAAACCCGTGCACAAGGCCTGGTGGCTCATGCACCTTCTATATTTTTCTTTAATTTTTACCAGGAGGTCCCAGGGATTGAAGCCAGGTCCCTCCATATGGGAGACGGACGCCCAACCACCCCAGCCATATCTGTCCCCCTGCTGTATCTCTCAATGTTGACCAAAGATACCCAAAGTTACAGTCTTTACCCATACAGGATGGTCATATAATAAATCAGGCTTAATTTATCACCAGCATTCTAAATACCAGACCTAGGGAGAAAAACTAGGTCTGGGACACATGCATGGTTTCTAATATAGCGAATGTTTAGCCTACCCTGATTATCATAAAATCAGGTCAGTAAGAATATTCGCAAAAGTCTGTGAATATTTTTGACAACATGAAAGTATTCTCCTACTTAAAAAGACAAAGGAAAAGCAATGGAGAAAAGGGCCACAATAAGAAGAGTTGCTGCATTGTAAAATCAAGAATAAATGGGTTTGTGGACCGATTCAACCACTTCTACAAAGCTTGAGAAATCTTTGCATCAAAAACTCATTCTTGGGAAGTGGATGTGGCTCAACCAGTTAGGCATCTGCTTACTACATGGGAGGTCCCGGGTTCAGTTCCCAGTGCTTCCTAAAGAATACAAACAGATGCACGAACCTGCCACAGAGGGAGCTAGGTGCCCGCACCCGCTGCAATAAGAGCTAGACGCTCTCACGCCACACCCCACCACAATGAGCAGATGTCACAGGCCAGCAGATGCCACAGCCCGCGGGCAGCGGATGTGGCTCAGGCCATTGGACATTTGCCTCCCATGTAGGAGGCCCCAGGTTCGATTCCTGGTACCTCCTGGAGAAGGCGAGCAAACAATGAGCATACAGACAAAGAGAACCATCTGGGGGAGAGGGAGGGTAAATTAAAAAAAAACACAAAACTCATTCTTCCTTCAAGATTGAGTGATGAACAAAACTAAGGGGAGTATAACCACAGACGAAAGCAGATTTATTGTTACTGTAGTCAATATCTTGTGTTTACAGAGTAACTTTTAACTCTGACATATAAAAAATTTTAAAAAATCTCATTCTTCATCTTTTCTGAAAACAGTCAACACTTAATAGACCCTCAGGTATTACCCCTTGTCACCTCTGTACCTGAGGGCACACATATCCAGAGCACCTGCCTGGTGGGGGCTGAGGGTACAATTATCCCCCACTTTCCCACTTGGCCTGTGAGTCAGTGATTACTCTTTTTTGCAAAGTGACTAGTAATATACACTCAAGTTCTATAAGAATATCTGGTGTCAAAAGGAAACAGGAGGGCAGAAGAGAGCTTATTATTTGCCACTTATTCAGCAGCAGTAGTTAAGTGTCCTCATTTTGCCCTAGTTTATGACAGCCTAAAGTATTATGCAAGGAGGAATAGAAAGATAGAAAGAATATAAACAAGGTTTGCCCCAAAAGCTAAAACAAATGTGCTGACATTTAAAGAGCAATACCCACATGGCTAAACTGTGAGCCCAGTTTTTTAGAACCTCCCAAAGAGGGCTTAATTTTCTGCTCAGGGCATGAAGGCTCTGACATCAGCCATGTGTGGAGTGATGGGAAGCCTTATTTAAAAGGCCTGAAAGTGTTTCTGAGCATGTTTTTCAGTTGCTAAATACAGGTTTAGCAACAGCACTGCTGATGAACTCACTTGGAGACATTTGGAAGCAAAAGAACATATTTGTGATGTGCCCACAGCATGACCACTATGTGGATGAACTCATTCCAACTTGTTGAGAAGACAAAATGAGCCCTGTTCAAGGAAATTAATCCTCTTCTACAATTAATCATATTGCAGCTGAGTGAATCTTTGAGACTCAGGAAGAATTCACAGACATTGCAAATCCCTGAGACAGCCCCAGGTACAGATTCCCGAATCCATATCCAAAGCCTTTTCTTAGGGCAGTTTTAGCCAGTTGCATTAACTGATGGGAGGCTTGCCTGAGAACTTTTCTCATTCCTTAGTCAGATACTCATAGCTCAGAAAAGTGTAACAGATGAGCAAGGAAGACGAGCGGTAGCCTGGGCTGACCTACTAGTTCCTACACAGGCACTGGAGGGGCCAGTGACTCACCCAATCTCTGGGCACCAAACCCAAGAGCCTCAGTGGCACCCTGGAAGCTGATGGGCCATTGTTCTGTAATGATCTCTTACAGCTTCTTTAGCTGTCTTTCATCTGTCTTTCATATTCTAGAATATGTCCTCTATAGCAGTGGAGTTCCACCTTGGATACACAGTGGAACTGCCTGGGAAGCTATAAGAAATTCTGATGTCAGGTTCCCACCTAGAGATTCTGAAGCAGTTAGTCTGTGGGGTGGCCTAGGCACCAGGTTTTTTCAAAGCCTGTAAATGAAGAGGGTTGAGAACCACCTCACCACATTAGTCCCATTCTGGCTTTGGGGAACTCAACTCATTACTTGCACTTAGGCTTAAAGGCTTGTTTGACCCTATGGTCCCTAGACCAGCAGGGATCAGGATCCCCTGGAAGAACTGAGAATGGCTTCAAGAGCTAGTTAAGCCGGTGTGGGACATGACTCTCAGGGATGAGCCTCCCTGGCACCGAGGGATTGCTACCAAGTACCAACTGGCAATGTGACTGGAAAAAGACCTTGAATAAAAGGGGGAAAAGGTAAAGACAAATGAGTTTATATGGCTAAGAGACTTCAAAATGAGTCGGGAGGTCATCCCAGAGGTGACGCTTACACACATCTCAGTAGGATCTCATAGAATTCCAAAGTGGATATCACCCCAAATAGTGGGGCTCCTGAGGGCTCTGGAGACACCCAGGTCCTATGTCAGGGCGGATAGCTCCAGAGTTTGATGCCTTGCCAGTGGGCCCTACTTTGGAGTTTGTGCTCCTGAGAGTGGACTCAACTATGTTTTCCCTGCACATGACTCATCTGTCCCATCTATTCAAACCTATACTTGATGCTGGAGTGTGTAGGTTCACATCCAGAGACTTGAGTCTTTGGGCTGTCCATGTGCCAGCTGGGCCCGGAACCTCGGGACCACCAACTCCTACTCTACAGCTCACTGGACTCACCCAAGACAACTGGCGGGGAGATGATGATGGACAACAGCTGTCCCAGGGAAGGGAGAGAGCCTGCAGCTGCAGGCAGGATAATCCCATCCATCTTCCCCACAGGATATAATCCCCCTCTTAATTGGAGGTGGAGTGGACATCACCATCCCAGATGCCTCAGGATGGAGGGAAGAGCTATGGACTAGAGTGGACTTACTTGTATTCTACTATAGACATATTGTGATTCAAGCAATAGAAGAAATTACAACACTGATGTGGAGCCATTGGCCACTGGAGGTTCTGGGGGCAGGGAAAAGGAAAAGCAGTTGTAATATGGGGGCTTTTTCGGGACTTGGGAATTGTCCTGAGCGACATTGCAATGACAGATATAGGCCATTTTATATCATCTTATAACATGAAGAACTGTGTGGGAGAGAGTGTGGTCTACAATGTGAACTACAGTCCATGCTTAATGGCAAAGCCCCAGGATGTGTTTATCAATTGCAATGAATGTGCCACACTAATGAAGGATGTTTATGTGGGAGGGTGTGGGAGGTGTGGGGAGTGGGGCATATGGGAATCCCTATATTTTTTTGTGTAACATTTATGTAGTCAAGGTATTCTTTTAAAAATAAAAAAAAAAAATTTAACAAAAAGAAAAAAAGAGCTAGTTAAGGAAGGAAAGTGAATGTGGTTCAAGTGATGGGGCTCCCGTCTACCATATAGGAGGTCCAGGGTTCGATTCCTGGGGCCTCCTGGTGAAGGCAACCTGGCCTACACGGAGAGCTGGCCCGCGCAGAGAGCTGGCACAACAAGATGATGCAACAAAAAGAGACACAGAGGATAGACAATAAAAGATGCAGCAGACCAGGGAGCTGAGGTGGCTCAAGAGATTGAGCGCTTCTCTCCCACTCGGAATGTCCCAGGATCGGTGTGGAAGTGCCGCCTAAAGAGAAGACAAGCAGACACAGAAGAACACACAGCAAATGGACACAGAGAGCAGAAAATGGTGGCAGAGGGGCAGGGGGGCAGAAGAAATAAATAAATCTTTTTTAAAGAAAGGAGCTAGTTAAGAGGTACATCTGGTTGGAACGGAAAAATGAGGGTAACAGATGCTGGATGATAATTTCAAGGTTTTCTACTTTGGCTGATTAGGTGATGGTGACATCCTAACCAAGACAGAGACTGTAGGAGAATGAGCAGGCTTGAAAGGAAAGATGATTTTTTCTGAATATTTTGGGGTTGAGGAGTCTGTGGGAACATTTCAGTGGCAACAAATGATAGCAAGTTTGCTGGCCTGAAACCTATACAGTCAAGGTGGTTACAGACCCGGGAATCATTCGTACAGGAGAGGTCACTAGAGTCATGGATCTGTATGAGCTCACCTGGGACCAAATTACAGACAGAATGAGAAGGAAAAAGGGCCAGGAACAAACTGTGGGAAATGATGACATTTAAAGAGTAGACGGAGAAGGCAATTCAGCAAACAAGACTGAGAACAGAAACAGATGACTGTGGTGTCATGGAAGCTCCAAGAGGGAAGGGGAACAACTTGGTTTAGTCTGTGTCCTCAGTTCCTAGTACAGGGTCTAGCACATAGTGAGCACTCAATAAAAACGTATCCAGTCAATCAGCTGATGAGTTTTCAAGGACAGCAGTGGTCAACTCTACCTAAAGCTGCAGAGCAATAAGGTAAGAACTGAAATGTTTGGATTTGGTGGCTAGGAGGTCCCTGGTGATTTGGGTGAGAGTAATTTCAGAGAAGAGTACTGACGGAAGAGGGATGCTTAATTGAGGTGTGTGTGTGTGTGTGTGTGTGTGTGTGTGTGTAAGGCACATAAGATCTAAGTGGCTGCTGAGCTGTCCTTGTTTAATGCTACTACCTGTGTCACATTTGGATATTTTTAAAAGTTCACTCACAGCTCTGCTCTACCAATTCGATAGCATCAACACATGAACATAGAGGTAAAGCAAGGAAGCTTTTCATAGCTGAGGCTGATTTTCAAAACTGAAAGTGCATGGCTGTTAGGGCTGCATCAGGCATGGGTGGTGGAAAGACTGGGTAATGAAGGACATGGAAGAAAAAGCTGTTGTGACCAAGACTTCCAAGCAGGTGCTACAGCAATGTCTGTGCCTATGAAGTGAGGGGGCTGCCCACTCAGAGCTGTGACCACACACACCTTCCCTCCTTCCCTGGGCTTCCAGCACAGGTAGTGCCATTGGAACACAAGGTTTTACCTGATGAGAAGGAGCCTGTCCTTTTCAGATGGATGATCATCCAGCCACTGGGAAAAGCGTGCATGGGACCACTCTGCTCTCTGCAACATTGAAACACAAATAGAAAATAAGTGCATATGCATTCTGCAGTGAACAGCAGTAAACAATGGCTTGAAAACCAGTCTCAAGGATTCCCAAGGTGAAATTACCCCAAACACCTACCAAAGGGCAGCATGCAGAGGTGGCAAGGCCCATGGTACACCTTTCTGACCACTACGGAGCCATCTGGATTTGCCGATTGATGGTGGGTTAGCAAAGGAAATGGGGTCTCCACCAAAAAAAACCTTTATGGACATAAATTACTTGTGTCATTGTTATTTAAGGGACTAATTATGGATTCATTAGGTAATTTCTTATGCTGCTGAGAAAGAAGGTGCTGGGCAATGGGAGTTTTCCTTTTCTAATCTCCATTCACTGTCAGAAATAAAAACTCATGACTAAATAAGACAAGAAAAGCCCAAGAACTTTCAGTGGGGCTCATTATACCCAAAGTTAATAGGGAGACTCACAAGAGGGTTCTGACTTTACTTTATTACCTGGAAAGGGGATTTCAACTCAGCTGGTGCTCTCGTGAACAAAAACTGAATCATGATGCTGAATGGAATAATGTCTCCCAGTGCTGGACTATTGGCCACAAGTTCACTTGTCTGGAAGAGTAGCGGTCTGGAAGCAGAAAGAGCAGAAGTTATTTCATGTTGTTAAATACTGAAAGCGGTTATTTGGAGGAAGAATTATTTTCCTTGAATAACAGCATTCCTCCTAGACTGGCTAAGAAAGGACCATCCCATTTCTTAACACTGCCCCAGCCCCAACCCCCATTCAGCCCATGGACACACACGCATCCGCACACTCACACACAGGCCCACACTCCCTAGGTTAATCTATCCTCAGTTAATCCTTCCTTGACCCCTACCTAGCTCTGTGGGGTCTGACTCTACTTCAAGATGACTCAGCAAAATCTCTTAAAGCTCAAATGACTAATAGGCTAAAATCAAAGATAGCACAAAGTAAAGCTTTCAAGTAGTTATACACTAAGAAATTCTTATATTGATCAACCTTTTTAACCTTCATTTTAAATAGAATCCTTTTTGGGGCTATAATCTAATATGGATAAACACAAACATATTTCCATAACTTTGCAAAAGGGCAATGATATATCCTTCTAAATTCAAAATTATTACTTAGTTGAACATTCCATCATATATTTATGCCAGCTCCCTTCTTAATATACTACATGCCTGGGTTTTACCATCCACAATTTTACAGGAGGAGCATGCATGCCAATCTACTCCACTATCAATCAAATACCACCTTGTGCAAAAGGCTGGAAAGAATAATTTAAAACTGTCTGAAACTTATATTGGGCTCACATGGACAAGAATTGATTACAGGCCAAGCTGCAGAATCTGAAATGCAAGAGTTAAGATGGCAGCAACACCTCTTGACAGATCAAGTATGAATTCGGAACCATGTAAAACAGCACAGAATCCTGGGGTCTTTCTTCACCCATCTTTTTTTTTTTTTATTTAAATTTTTTACTGGATACATATAAATTTTTTTTTTTAATCAAACAATATGTTACACAATATATTTGATTCATAGTAACACAATCGTACAGTATTTGTCCTTTTGTGTCTGGCTTGCTTCACTCAGCATAATGTCCTCCAGGTTCATCCATGTTGCCATATGCTTTACGACTTGCATTTCTTCTTACAGCTGCATAATATTCCATCATGTGAACAGACCACAGTTTGTTTATACATTCATCTGTTGATGGACACCTGGGTTGTTTCCAACTTTTGGTAATCGTGAATAATGCTACTATGAACATCAGGGTGCACATGTCTGTTTGTGTCACTGCTCTCAGTTCTTCGGGTATATACCCAGTAGTGGTATTGCCAGGTCACATGACAAGTCTATGTTCAACTTCTTTAGGAACTGCCAAACAGTCCTCCACAGTGGCTGTACCATTCTGCATTCCCACCAACAGTGAAGAAGTCTTCCTATCTCTCCACATCCTCTCCAAAACTTGTAGTTCTCTGTCTTTTTAATAGTGGCCATTCTGATAGGTGTGAAATGATATCTCATTGTAGTTTTGATTTGCATTTCCCTAATCATTAGTGATGTTTAGCATTTCTTCATGTGTTTTTTGCCATTTGTATTTCTTCTTTGGACAAATGTCTGTTCAAGTCTTTTGCCGATTTTTTAATTGGGTCATTAGTCTTTTTACTGTTGAGTTGTAACAGCTCTTTATATATCCTGGATATTAAACCTTGATTGGATATGTGATTTCCAAATATTTTTCCCATTGAGTTGGCTGCCTTTTCACCCTTTTGGCAAAGTCCTGTGATGTGCAAAAGTGTTTAATTTTGAGGAGCTCCCATTTATCTATTTTTTTCTTTTATTGCACGTGCTTTGGGTGTAAGGTCCAAGAAACCACCACATACTACAAGGTCTTGAAGATGTTTCCCTACGTTTTCTTCTAATAGTTTTACGGTCCTGGCTTTTATATTTAGATCTTTGATCCATTTTGAGTTGAATCTTGTAAAGGGGGTGAGACAGGGGTCCTCTTTCATTCTTTTGGTTATAGATATCCAGTTCTCCCAGCACCATTTGTTGAAGAGACTGTTTTGTCCCATTAACATGGACTTGGGAGGTTTGTCAAAAACCAGTTGACTGTATAGGTGAGGGTTTATTTCTTTGTTCTCAATTCTATTCCACTGATCGATGTGTCTATCTTTATGCCAGTACCATGCTGTTTTGACCACTGTAGCTTTGTAATATGTTTCAAGGTCAGGCAGTGAAATTCCTCCCACATCGCTCTTCTTTTTTAGAATGCTTTTGGCTATTCGGGTGCACTTATCCTTCCAAATGAATTTGGTAATTGCCTTCTCTAATTCTGTAAAGTAAGCTGTTGGGATTTTGATTGGTATTGCGTTGAATCCATAAATCAGTTTGGGTAAGATTAACATCTTCACGATATTTATTCTTTCAATCCATGAACATGGAATGTCTTTCCATTTGTTTAGGTCTTTTTAAATTTCTTTTAGCATTGTTTTGTAGTTTTCTGTATATAGGTCCTGTACTTCTTTGGTTAAATTAATTCCAAGGTATTTGAGTCTTTTTGTTGCTATTCAAAATGGACTTTTCCCCCTGATTTCCTCCTCAGGTTGTTCAGTACTAGTGTACAAAAACGTTATTAATTTTTGGGTGTTGATCTTATATCCTGCCACTTTACTGAACTTATTTATTAGCTCAAGCAGCTTTGTAGTGGATATTTCAGGATTTTCTAAGCACAGGATCATGTCATCTGTATTTTACTTCCTCTTTTCCTATTTGGATGGATGCCTTTTTTTTTTCCTTGTCTAATTGCCCTAGCTAGAACTTCTAGAACAATATGAATAACAATGGTGACAGTGGGCATCCTTGTCTTATTTCCAATCTTAGAGGGAAAGCTTTCAACCTTTCCCCCTTGAGTATGATGTTGGCTGTGGGTTTTTCATACATCCCTTTTATCATATTGAGGAATTTTCCTTCTATTCTTGTCTTTTGAAGTGTTTTTATCAAAAAAGGATGATGGATTTTGTCAAATGCCTTTTCTGCATCTATTGAGATGATCATGTGTTTTTTTTTACTTCTATTTGTTAATGTGGTGTATTACATTGATTGATTTTCTTATGTTGAACCAACCTTGCATACCAGGATCTTCACCCATCTTAATTACTCAAATCTACAAAGTAAGCCTGCTCAGGAGTCAGGAGTGCTCTCAACAGACAGTTGGTTCTTAACGGATCTGGAATATTGTTAGAAAGAATATCTTTATATTAACTAATCTATAACTAAAATCTATCTCTGGGAGGCAATTTCTAAATTTCAATTGTGTTGTCAAATGATTTATTCTGTAATTTATGTTCTGTGGTTACTGGGGAAACATTTCAGTTTATTTATGACATCTATTACCAGAAAGCCACAAAGCACCAAACCAGGCATTCCAATGGAATATGAATAAGGTTTTCCTACAGCCACAGTGAGAATGTGGTAATACCTGCCTTGAGAATTTTCAAGGCCCATATCATCTCACACTATTCCATGATGTAGAGCTTTAGGCAATCAGTCCTGAAAACAAAGGTATGAAAATGTTGCTGAAGCAAATTCTGGTTTTGTCTGCAGGACCCACTGTAAGTTCTGTATGTGGAGATGACATTATCTTCATCTAGGTGAAAGCCCCTTGTTTTTTTTCTTTAATTTTACATTTCACTTTTTAATTTTCTTCCAAACGATCCTATGAGTTAGGTACTATTATCATCCTAATTTTACAGATGGGTAGCTAGAAGCATAGAGAGACTAACTAAAAGCTATAAAAGCAGGGATTCAAACCCAGGCAGCCTGGCTCCAAAGCCTGGACTCTTAATTCTTGCATGCAGCAGCCTCTTTTAGAATATCAACCATAGCAACTACCCTGTTTTTAGAACAGATAGAATTATTCACAGTCAGAAACAAAGACTATCACCCCTCCAGACTCCTGGAGAAAGTACAATATCAAACTGTTGACTCTATAGAAAAATCTATCTGAGAAAATTAATGATTATAGTACATTATTTGAAGGCCATGCAATTATTAACTCTTTAGGTACTCCAAATTCTCTCTTTGTGTCTAAGTGGATCTCTAGTCACCTACATACTTGCACCATATCATCACCCTCTCTCGTGAATTGTTTTCACCTGGTGTGACCTTTTAAATTTCAGTGGTGCAGTGAATGGCGCTGTCTTAAAGGGCTCTGGAAGCTGACTCCACACTGGAATATGGGGATAAGGCTTCTCCTAAGCTCAGCTTTCCATTAGACTGGCAGTCTCTTCTCCCTGGTAGGGGAAACTGAAACATCTCATAGACCCCAAGTTCCCCAGGTTCCAAGACAATTCCAATAAATGACTAGAACTCCAAATCTAGCTTGTTTGGTGCCAAGCAGTCTGCTTATTGCCCCATTGACAAGGCTGCTCCCATGTTTGAGCTATGAGAAGAGAAAGCAGCAGAAGGGTCCCTCCACTGGCTCACAGGCTCATACTGTAGTCCTCTATGCCCAGGCCATGAAATGCTGCTCTGGGGGATGACGGGATGGACAGGAGGAATCATGCCTTTTGTTCTCTTCCTGTTATCCATGGTCCTGTGAGGTTTCCCTTTCCCCAATAAAGCCTACTTTTCACCCATGCCATATGATATGATGGGAATCATGAACCCTGGCTCAAGGCACAAGGAGACCCAGTTTGATTGATCCTGAATGACAGACCTCTATTGGTACCAAAGAGCAGCCATATGGAACTGTTTACTGCCTCTACTAAAGGAATGTGATCAAGAATTTTGGTACCCCATCTCTCTCAGTGCTCCCTATACGAAGTCCCATGTACAAGTATTTTAGTATTAAGTGCTAAGAAAAGCTTAACTCTCTCTTAGAAACTGATATAGTTCTTTCCTTCTGATAATGGGAATTAGATAGCTGGTTCTGTTTCTCTTTTATCTTTAGCTTTGGGAAGTTTAAAGGCCAATTTGAAATGTATCTATAGTTATTTAGTTTCATGGTTTGAACATTTGTATTTATCTTTATTTTCCTTGAATATATTCTTGATGTAAACTGCAAATGATACAAGGAAGAAAATAAGGGGAAAAAGGGGAGGAGAAAGAGGAGGAGGGGGAGGAGGAGGGAGAGGAGGAGGGAGGGAACGAGGCCCCATCTTGACATGCATGTATGTAACAAGCTACTTCTAGCAGCCTGACACACACCGAGGGTGCTGCCGGAGATGCCTGCACAAGCCATGTCTGGCAAATACCTCATTTTAAAATCACCCATCCTTTTGGAGCTCTGAGTCACAGCAACTATTTTCTGAAAAGACCAAGTCTCCTATATTGGCCACTAACAGGACTGTCAAAAGAGCCAGGCAACACTGGATTTGATTCTGTTTTACGCATCATTGACATAATTGCCTTTGCACATCAAATGCAGGCATTTTATTTCTGATACTTGTTTTAAGAGCAGAAGGAACACAGCTTAAGGCCCCCTTTCTCCCTGATTTCAGGTAATTCGAAAAACCGACAGACCATCTAACTCATAAACAAAAGGAAAGTGCTATAGCAAAATCAAGGGTTATAAAGAGCAGCTACCCCAAATGTTACAATATCATTCTTAAGAGAATTACATTCTAAATCTAGTAGCATTTTCAAGGTTAAACTTTATAGCCAGAGGGTATTGTTAATTAATCAATTATTAGGTTACATTAGAAAACACTGTATTTCTACTAGAGGGCCTTTACATTGAAATCACTCATAGCTGTCAGTCCTCTGTTAAGGCCAATCACTACATGAAGTAAGATGGAAGTCCTGCTGCTCATGCACCGACATCTGACATCAGTGGGGGCTGAGATGCATGTAGGCATCATCTTCTTCTAAACCACCTGTTGCCAACTCACTTCCTACCTACCTTTTGGTGAGAGGCCCGGGAAGGTGGCAAGACACTGAGTGTGGGTACTGAGATCTGGAACTAGCCCAGAAATAAGAGGGCTGGAGGAAGGAAACACAATTTGGTTCAAAAGACAGGCACAGATGGACATCCTCCCCGCACAGGACTTGAGGAAGGCCTTCTGATAGAAGGGAAGAGATGAGTGTAGGAGGCCTGCAGGTAGCGAAAGACTTAATGGAGACTCTTTCAGAAGGCCCAGGGTGTGGCAGGAGGGCCATGTGGGTCCCAGAGAGAATGAAGCAAAGACTGATGATTTGGCTGAGTCAGGGCTCAAACAGTCAGAAAGGAGGCACAGGTTTCAGGTAGAGATTCTCTAGGAACAGAGTGTACATTTGATTATCATTCTGGGTTCATGTCTTGGGAGCCTGTACACAGCAGAAGACAGTGAGACGAGGTACTTCAGCAGCAGGAGACTGCCACCAAAGTGGGGAGTTTAGATTCTCTTTAAAATTTTCTGACATTTTCCTGGATGATACATATAGGCATTCAATTGCTTTTCCAGGGAAAACAAATGGAAACTTCTGGAATAAGACAAGGAGCATTGTGGTTACAAGTACAGACTTTGGAATTGGGTAAACCTTGGTTGTGACATGCAGCTCTGCAATTCTCACACTTTTCAGCTGTGTAATCCTGGCACCATACTCTAACTGGGAAAATATCAGTAAAACACTTAGCACAGTCTGAGCCCATAATAAATTATCAAATAATGGTTGCTAGAAATAACACAAGTGATAATAAATTAAATATCCTACCCTTCATGTTTACCTGGGTGATGACGCTACATTTACCTGGATGCTCCTAGCACTGTCAAAGAGGTGACAAACAACAAAACCAAATAAACCAGAGACAGTGGCTGCCTTCTGGCTACAATGCTGAAATATATAAGCTGGAATTAATAATCCAGAAACCTTGGTGGAAATACTTATTTCAGGGGATGGATTAATGGCCCCAGATTCACAAG
Organism: Cabassous unicinctus; assembly: GCA_029593785.1. Lineage (NCBI taxonomy): Eukaryota > Metazoa > Chordata > Mammalia > Cingulata > Chlamyphoridae > Cabassous > Cabassous unicinctus. Next base: position 29,624 of record JAQZBX010015881.1, read on the forward strand.
TGGAAATCCTGGTCCTGGTGCTAAGAGTGCTAAATACAGAAACTGCAGAGATGGCCTGCTTTAGTTCTATAAAGACTCAGGCACAGAAGGTTGAAATCTCAAGCGGCAGATGATAATCAATACAAATTATAGATGTGGAAAGCCCTCACTACTCCTATAATTAAAATCAACTGACATAAACACTACATTCTAGAATTATTGTTTCCTTCTTCCATCACCTCTCATGCTAACAGATCCATCATAACATAGCCCACATCTCCTGACAGCTTTCATTGCTCTTTCATTAAACCTAGACGGTAATGAAGCTTCCAGCAGAGCAGGATATGGACATAATTCAGAGACAAAGCTATCTCCTCAGAAGCGAAGGTAGTGGTGCCTGTCAGTAGGCAGGGATCTGTGTCCCTGAGTAGGCGAAAGGCATGAGGTCCCTTTTTTGTCCTTTACCTCACAAAGATGCATTGCTTTCAGGCCTCTGGCCAGGTACAGTGAAAGGTAACAGCCCTTGCAAGCACCATTTAGGGGATAATGCCATCCTGCCAGAGAGGTGAACAGTGATGTGGTCTCAGCAGCTCTGACACATGTGTCTCTGACACATGTGAAAATACAAATCACCTAGAGGCAATTCACTGATGTCAGCAGCTTTCTGAAGCAGCACTCTGTCCTGGGGAAGAAAAGAATCCTGCTGCCAGAGAAGCCCTAATGTAGGCAGTAAAATGTAAATGTATGCAAGAAGCTTTCTGGCTTAATTAAATAGTCTACTAGTATTTTGGTCAAGAAGAAAGTGCCCTGCAGGGCTGGGGGATGGGGGATGGAGCGCCTGCCAAGGAGTGTGTGCCTGGGTGGTGGGGGTTGGAGGAGAGAAGCACCCTGGGTCTGCACTGGAGGCGCTCTGGCTGGCACTGTCATTCTCTCTTGTGAAAGGGCCTTTGCACTGAGCCCACTGTCCTCTCCTGCAGCCACTGCCTCAAATTCAAATAGGGGCCTTCAGGGGCTATTGCCACCTGCCAGGTTTTGGTGGTTCAGCTGCCTGTTTTTGTTTCCCCTCCACTCTGCTCTTATTAGATAAAGTTGTGGCATATTTTGTATTACTTTTTAGCTCCTTTGTTATTTTTAAATGGGAAAAACAAAGCCGAGAGAGATTAAAAAATAACATGCATTAGCTTTTCTGACTACAAAAATAATACATGATCAAGGCAGGAAGTTAGAAACATACAGAAAACTCCTGAAAGAAAAATCACTAGTGACACCTCTACAAAGAAATATCACTAGTGACAATCCTGCTAATCCAAAGATAACGTTTTGATGTTTATCCTTTTTAGCTTTTCTTCTCTATACAAACACATTATTATTTTAAAAACAGTGAGGGCCATATATGTATATTGATTTGCAGCCTGTTGTTTCATTTAGTGAAGCATTAGGAACTATTTTTCATATTATTAGATATTAGCTAACAACATCCTTAACTGCATATATTTGATCCTATGAATGTGGCATGTTTTATTTAAGCAATCCCCTAATGACTTCCATTCAGCTGGTTTCACTGTGATTCTGAACTGTTGGTGAGGAGGCCCATGAGCAAGAGCCAAGGTCTAGTAAGTATGTGGCCACCAGATGAGGCCTCTTCCTTCTCACAGTGCAGATGGGAAGAAACGTGGTGAGTATTAATAAGGGTGGGCCCTGCTATTGCAACTGCTCAGGACTAATTTTAGAGAACAGCTTGGGTCTCTAACAGTTTTTTGCAGGTAGGCAAAATGGAGAGGTTGTAATTAGATTATTAGAGTAAAGAGCACTCTGTGCTGATTTCTGCCTCTCTAGGAAGGGATTCAGTAGGACCCTCTGCTTAGGTAAGCTTCCCCAAATCAATTCACCTGACAACTGCAGAGAAGCTGGCTAGGGCTAGGGGTTTTTAGGGCTGAGGCTGTAGCATGTAATTACATCTCTCCTCTTTTGAAAAGATGGGACCCAAAACATTTTTTTTTTTCTGGTAGACCAAGGCTGGATTTGAATCCCAGAATACAGTATACTTTCATTTTGTTTCTTGATCTACTTAAGCCTAAACACTATAAAAATAGTCTAAGTCCCAAACAACAAAGTGCTAGGATCAAATTTAATAGATTTCTGTAGATTCAATATAGCTATGAGAATATATTGGCATATACAAATCTGTTGGGATTTTTCACTTAATTCAAGTTATGGAGAATGGTCCATTGCTAAGACACAATTATTTTTATTATATATGTGCCTGAGGGCCTTGAATGCCAAGCAGACATCTGCAGGATGAAGCTCACAGATAAAAGAATCCTAGGAGAAAAACACATAAATCTTTATACAACAGTTGTAGAAAGAAAAAACTGCTCTCTGTCACAAGATTAACTTAAACCCAAGAATTAAAGGCCCTGTGAGAAAAATTAGAAAACTGCTGGATGTGATCTATTAGTGGGTCATGAAACCAACTTAGTGGGTTAAAAATATCAAATGCAATTGAAGAGAAATGTCAGAGAATATCACGTGAAATGAGGGTAATTACTGTTTCATGAAACACATATGGGGGTGTGTGTGTGTGTGTGTGTGTGTGTGTGTGAATTTCAGTGGGTTTGCATGCTTGCATGCAAGTGTATGCCAGATTGTAATATGAAATATCTCCTACTGTGAATCATGGTCAAAAGTTTGAAACCCATCTAGATTGACCAATGCCTCATAAGAAATTAGGTATGAAAATGCAAGATTTAAAAAAAAATCTATTGATGAATCATGTATTTTTTTTTTTAAGGATTTGGTTACTTTTATCCATTTTTACTCCACTCCCCCGTTTTTGCTGTTTTTGTGTCCATTCGCTGGGCAACTCTCTGTGTCCATTTCCTGCCCTCTCTTCTCACCCTTCTCCTCCTGTCTTCACTGGGATTCGACCCTTGGAACCTCCAATGTGGGAGAGAGGTGTCCTACAGCCTGTGCCACCTTAATTCCTGGTTTTTTGGCGCGTCTCGTCTTGGCTCTCCCTTGTGTTGCTCTCCTGTTATGTCATCATCTTGCTGCGTGGCTCATGGGGCCTGGCAGCGCACCCCGGGGCCTGGTGGGGCTCACCCACACACGGGGCCTGGCGGCGCACCCGCACACAGGGCCTGGTGGCCCACGCACCTTCTATATTTTTCTTTTTTCTTTTTTACCGGGAGGTCCCGGGGATCGAACCCAGGTCCCTCTATATGGGAGACAGACGCCCAGCCATTTGAGCCACATCTGTCCCCCTGCTATATCTCTTAAGGTTGACCAAAGATACCTAGAGTTACAGTCTTTTCCCATACAGGATGGTCATATAATAAGTCAGGCTTAGTTTATCACCAGCATTCTAAAAACCAGACCTAGGGAGAAAAACTAGGTCTGGGGACACATGCATGGTTTCTAATATAGCAAATGTTTAGCCTACCCTGATGATCATAAAATCAGGACAGCGAGAATATTCACATGAATCATGAATTTTTGATTTCATAAATATCTACTTATAAGGTATCAATACCCAAAATTTAAATTCTCCTTTAGAGAGTCTGTTTCTGATGTGAGAATTGAGAGTTGACAGAAAATTCCCCTCTCAACTGACTTAAAACCGAATTTGGTATTGTCTGAAACCTACCCTTGAAACTTGTATCTTAATACTGTGATACAATTTGAAGAGTACTTGGATAAAGTCCAACGTACCTTAGCAAACAGTAACATAAGAACTATTTAAATATATACAGATGCAGATCACTAAATATGGGACTTGAGACTATTAGAAATAATAGCCTAATCTTAATATAGCAAATCCCAAATTAGGTTTTCCCATACCTTTTGCAATAATCAGTTGTTAATATCGTTCAGTATATTAACCTATTAAGCTAGCCAGGACCCCATTTTATCACCCAGCTGGAATTGTTGTCATCTTACTCAAAGGAAAGGATGTTACAGGAATTTATTAAGGACTGGTGAAGTGGTAACCTCAGGATCTCATAATCTTTCATCTATTCCATGTGTGGTAGTGCAGGACTCTAAGGCAAATTACTTAAAAACTGTCTAAAAGATTCAAGCTGATTCCAGATATCCAAAGAGGGTATCTGAAAACACTTGTGATCCCACCTCAAGTTTTTCTGAAACCCACCTCTGTACAGATGGGCAGTGGTCCTTCATTAGGGAAAAATATAATTCAGGCCCATATGTTTGCAATAAAAATAAAAGCATCTTTTATTTGCCCATTTGCAAATGGCAATGCAAAGCATAGGACTTTCCTTTCAACCAAAACTTACATTTCAAGTGACATTATATCTGAATTTTCTACTACCAAAAGCTTGGATAAGAGATCAATCATTAAAAGGATATATTGCTTATTGATTACTTTAGATTCCATGATTGAGTCACTTTTAAGAAAGCTGCATGTCTGTACTCTATTACTTTATTTTCATAGAAATATATTCAAGGACCATAATATGCTCTTGGATATTTGGATACTTTATATCAAGGCTTTTCTTCTGGTATGCTATAGTCATAAATTGGCTAGAAGTATGCTGAGATGGTGGTCCCCTCAGCCCTCACCTTTCTGAATGTATACATTTTCTATGTGTACCATGATGTGAAGAAGTTTGGGAAATTATGGATTACATAATAAACAGCGATATAAATATCTTAATTTTCTAAAATCTGCTATTAAAGATCCTGTTCACTAAGCTATTTAATGTTCCTTAAAATTTGAATTGATAAAATCCTATGTAAGCGTTCAGTGCGGAAAAGGGCATTTTCTCTCTTAAACTGGTATAGTCTTAGATCGTATGAATTAACTCATTCTTTCTCCTTAGGAGCTTGTTTCTAGGAAGCTCAATACTAAATTTTGAGCGGAACTACATTAGCTATCTTCAGCCTAAGTTATTTACTACATTTACAGTCATTCCTTGCATTTAATCACTGAACTCAGTTCTTTTACGTCACAATTTCAATAGTTTTGTTATATCCATATCTTAGGATGTAACCTATGATATTTTTGGAAATAAATTGCATTAAATATGATGAATGAATGAAAACTTCAGGAAAAAGATGTTTATATAATTATGAACTGCCTGGCATTACTACTCAATACATTATAAAAATGGTAAGACCTGCCCTGATCAAGACAGCAAAGTGAGATTCTTCAGGAGTCCATCTCACACAGAAGCTTTGAGCAACCAGCAAGAACTGGCAGAAACATCTTTCTCAAAGCTCCAGAAAACAGTTAAAGGACTGCCCTAATAGAATGAGCACCAAATCAAGAAAAAGGTTGGTTAAAAGCAGTAGGATCTTGTAGTGCCCTGGCTGGCCCCTCTGCTACCCCTCACCAGCTAGGCATGGAGTCAGTCCATGTTCCTAGGATGAGTTCCCGGACCCAGTTCTGGGGGGAGCAGAGGAACCTTTATACACATACCTGGAACATATATGTCTGGCCCAATCTGTCTGAGGGACTGGCCATCCCAGAACTTGCCCTGAGTGTAAGGACAGCTCAGTGAACTCTCCTACAGAACAATGTGGGAAAGCAGTCAAGTGGCTGCCTGGGGCAAGGGATTGCTGGCTGTAGGATACACAGTGCAGTGCCTGGACTGTGAGGAAACTTTCTTAGAGAAGAGGGGATATTCATATCCACATAAATGGACGAATTCCCAGGGCCACATTCACATACCCAAGAAAAGAAGAAGGCAGAGAAAGGATCAGGGTGGTACACTTTGGCCTGTAGCTATTCTCTAAACTTATATGGATAAGTCCTAAAGGGTAGCACACAAGTAAATCTGGAAATACTGGGAAGGTATTTTCTTTTTTTCTCCTCCTTCTTCTTTTCTTGTTAGCTCCTAGCACTCAAGGAAAGATCTGTTGTAATACCAGCTGGATACAAGTTTAAGGCACAGATGTCTCAGACTCTAAAATGCCAGTGATAACACATTAAAATTTCAAAATGCCCGGGTTTCAACAAAAGGGTACAAAATATACAAAGAAACAGGAAGTAATGGTCCAAGCAAAGGAGAAAATTAAAGTCTCAGAAACCATTAATAAGGAGGATCACACCCAGGATATACCAAAGACTAAAAAAATGGTCCTAAATATACCCAAAGATCTAAGGAAAACCTGGACAAGAACTAAAAGAAATCAGGAAAATGATAGATAAAAACAATGAGAATATCAACAGAGAGCTGGAAATTATGAAAAGGAATCAAAGAGTTGAAAATCACAGTAACAAAAATAAAAAATTCCCCAGATGGGTTCACCAGCAGATTGGAAACGGCAGACGAATTGGTGAATCTGAAGATAAGATAATTGAAATCATTCAGTCTAAGGAGCAGAAGGAAGAAAGAATGAAGAAAAGTGAACAAAGCCCAAGGAAACTGTGGGGCAACATCAAGTGTACAAATATTCACATTGTGGGAGTCCCAGAAGGAAAAGAAAGAGTGAAAGGGGAAGACAGAGAGAATATTCAAAGAAATAATGGCTGAAAACTTCCCAAATTTAACAAAAGACACGAATATACACATCCGAGATGCTCAATGAACTCCAAACAGGAAAAACCCCAAAACACTCATGCCACACAGAATATTATAATCAAACTGTTGAATGCCAAAGATAAAGAGAGTATTCTGAAAGCCACAAGAAACAACATGTCACATACAAGGGAGCTGAATAAGATTAAGTGCCAATTTCTCATCAGAAACCATAAGGCCAAGAAGGCAGAGGGATAACATTTAAACTACTGAAAGCAAAAAAATGCCAACCAAGAATTCTATATCTGACAAAACTGTCTTTCAAAAATGAGGGAGAGATTAAGACCTTCCCAGATAAGGAAAAGTTTGCCTCCACAGGCCTTACAAGAGATGTTTAAGTAAGTTTTGCATGTTTAAAGGACAAAAGACTATAGATGAAAGATCTCCAGTGAGAAATAGAACAGGGGTGACTATAAAGCCAGGACTATCGTATTTTTGGTTTGTAACTCTGAGTTTTATTTTATACAGGATCTAAAAGGCAAATGCATAAAATGCAATGAAACATCGGTGGTTCTGGACTCATGATGTATAAACATGTAAACAGTGACAAGAACTACACAAAGGTGGGAGGACGGAGTGGTGTAGGAACTCAGTTTGTGTGTATGCTGAAATTAAGGTAAGTTGGTATCAAAGAAAACAAGATTGTTACAGATTTAGGATGTTAAATTTAATCCCCATGGCAACTACAAAGAAAATATCAGAGAATATGCAAACTTATAGAGACAGAAATTAGAGTACAGGTTGCCAGGGGTGAGGAAGCAGGGGGAATGGTGAGGAAGCAGGGAGAATTCCTCCTCTTTGGGGAGATAGGAAAGTTTTAGTAATGGAAGGTGGTGAGGATACCACAACATGAAGAATGTGATTAATCCCATTGAATGGTATGCTTTGGAGTGGCTGAAATGGAAAAGTTTATGTTGTATATATGTTCACCCAAGTG
>JAQZBX010015882.1:0-37068 GCA_029593785.1 Cabassous unicinctus
AAAAAAAAAACCCAAAAATGTTGTGTTTGGCTACATAAACAATTTTAAACATGGAAAAACCACCTCTCTAAACTAAAAAACCAACTACAAAAAATGTTTGCCACAAATATTACAAAGGGATTGATTTTTCTATCATACAAGTAGGTCTTAAAACTCAATAAGGAAAAGATACAAAACCCAAGAAAAAAATGGGTAGAGGATATGAATAGGCAAAAATAAAAAAGGCCAATAAAAATATGAAAATACACGCAGTCTCTCATGATTAATGCAAAACAACAATGAGATTAGTTTTGTAAATAAGCAGAGTGGCAAAAATTAAAATTTGATAAAATCTACTGCGGGCAGGATATGGAGAAACAGGCATTTGCATATATGGTTGGCAAAAGTGTAAATTGCTGCAATGTATCTTAAAGATAGGTCAATAATATTTATCAAGATGCATATGCCTTTGCCCATTGAGAGTTGATCACATAACTCAAATATACATACTAGGGTGTTCATTGTAAGATTATAAAAGCATGGAAGCAAGTTAAAGCCTTGTCTCTAGGTGGCCAGTCAAACCGACGTACCTATAAAATAAAATGACCTACTATTTAGCCATTAGACCTGCGTGGGCTGATATGGGAAGAGCTCCAAGACACACAAAGTGGAGGAAAACAAGGTGCAGAACAGTACGATTCTATTTGTGTAAATTATGTAGCTATACTTATGGAGTCATAAAAATATTCTAAAGGATGTGCGTAGAACTGAAAATACCTCTGGAGAGTGGGACTGGGGTTTGGGGAGGGGGAGAGGAATTTTTATTTTTGTTTTTTATCTTAGTATGTGGTTTTAATTTCCTTACCAAGTGCATATATTGTTTTATAATTAAAGATGAAGTTGCTGCTTTGTCTCTTGCTGTCTCTACCTTTCAGGTTTTGGTTATTTCTTCACCAAGAACCCCTGTGCCAAGGCTTCAAATTCTTGTCTTTGACGGAGAAGACGGAAGCAGCGAGGGCGGGGGAGTCTCTTTCTCTGTCCTAATTTAACTCTGCCCTTTTGTAACCTTCCAGAGTCTCAGGGGTCTGAATTTGTTAAAAAGGACCTTTGTTGCCTTTATTTTTTATATTTTTTTATTGCTTTGTTGGAGTCGTGTCCTCTCCGCCCCCCCGGCAGTTATCCTCATTCTGGGCTCTGGTCTCCAAACTACAGGTTCACTTCGGCCTTTTTTCCCCTGGTGTTGGCTGTGTCTCCACTTCTGCTCAGGTCCCTGGTAAACCTGGGCAGCCACATTAATTGACATTTTAGAAGCTTCTCCTTTTGTTACTTGAAACCAACTGTTGTCATGGGTCAGAATCAGGGCATGGGATATGGACCATATCCATCTTTCCTCCAAAAGTTTTCATTTCTGCCTTACTGAAGACCAGGATATCTTTATTCAGCACAAACCCACTGGACCCCAGGGTGCTAGGGGGCTATGACAGAAATCAGACAGGAAAGCCAGCCCTTGAATGTCTTATAGTCCACCAGGAGGGATTGGTATGCTGAAGGATTACAATGCAGATTGACTTAAAACCCCATTGTACCAGAAGTCACACTCTAACACATCTTTGACTTTCCTTGTAGACATTTAAGTCTCTTAGGGGGAGGAGAGGGCAAAGAAAATGGATTTTTTTGGGCTGTTTCTCCCATCCCACCCTAACCTGATCGTAATGCTATGGAGAGAGCTTTTGAAGGAAAAGACGCTCCAGTTCTGGTTCTTGGGAAACCTCAGAGCACTAAGGAAGGGACATGATTATTCCTTTTCAGTTGGGAGTTAAAAAACAGTTATTTAAAGCTCTCTGGGCTTGGGATAAATTGCGTGTGTGTGTGTGTGTGCGCGCGCGCGCGCGTGTGTGTGTGTATGCAAGCTTATGTGTGCTCATGAATCCCCATTTGTGCTGGGTGTGAGAATGAAGAAGGAAAGTGTGTACTCTCAAGAAGCAGCAGGTGTAGGGGGTGGTGTGGGAATGTGGGGAGTAGATTGGGGTCCCTTCCCCCACTAGCATCAAAATTGCAGTAACTGCAGATTAAGTGCCGCTGACCCCAGGAGACAGGCAGTTCTGTTTCCAAGGGAACCACATGCCTCAATCAAGGCCCCTGAAAGGGAGGGTGAGCAGGGATGGAGCAGCCCCTCGGCCCTTCTGGTGTAGCAGCCTGTAGAGTAGAGCCTTCAGCCCTGCTTCAGCCTGCCGTGGGACAAGGGGCCAGTAACCCCTGGCTGAGTCTCCACTGGCAGGGGTGCTAGAAGCAGTTGGAGTAGCTTGGCAGACTCCTGTCCTATGAGGGGATTTTGGCTATTGCCCCCACGTCTCTGAATAGCCTTGGGATAGTCCCTTTGTGTCTCTGGACTTGGTTTCCCCATCTGCACAATGAAAGCATGGGACAAAGATTCTTTAAGGATCCTGCCAGCTCTAGGACCTTCTCCTGACACCATCCCAGTCATGTCCAGACCCCCGGCCCAAATAATTAACCAAAACCCATTGAAGAGTATGAGGGGGCTGGATGATCCAGGGAAACGATGCCCCTCACCAAACAGCTCCAGTAGCACCATCTCTATAGCAACCAAGGCCTCCCCATCTTTAAGGAGTGAGTAGAGAGTCCAAAAGGCAAACAGGTGCTTTTCTCATCAGCTTCAAGTAGGAGCAGAGCTGGGAGCTGAAATGCAAGGAAAGGGCTCTGAGCTGAGAAGAAGGTGAGATGGGAACCTTCCCCCTCAGCCCACAGCCCTTCACTGGGGCCACTGGAAAGTCAAGAGCAGAGCCAACTCTCCAGGCATCCTGGCCCATGGATCCGTCCATCCTTAACAGAATCCAGCATAAGGCAGCACAGACTCAAATTGTCAGGCTCAAAAGACAGGGCAGAAAGAGCCCAGCCATGGGAGTTGGCCAGTCTGATTTCGTTTTCCAGATTTTCCACATATTGGTGGTGGGACAAGTCACTAACCTCCCTGAGCTTTAACCTCCTCATCTGTAAAATAAGGATAATAATACCCACTTCACAGGGTTGTGGTGAGGATTAGATGAATAAAATACCTAGCAGAATTCCTGGCATACAGCAAGTGCTCAGTAAGCAGCAGATACTTTTTTTTAAAAAAAGATTTATTTTTCTTTATCCCCCACTTGCTGCTTGTGCTTGCTGTGTCCATTTGCTGTGCGTTTTTCTGTGTCTGCTTGTCTCCCTTTGTTGCATCATCTTGCTGCTCCACCTCACTGCACGGGCCATCAGCTCACCGTGCCATGTGGGCCAGCTTCCTCCCATATGGTAAACGGGAGCCCAACCAATTGAGCCACAGCCGCTTCCCCAGATACTTACTTTTAATAGGTGTTCTATAGATCTTCCAGGACAATGGTTCTTATCCCTGCTGCACATTAGCATCCCTAAGGGAGCTTTTTATAATGCCCAGTGTTCAAGTCTGCCTGGGTGGGACCTATGCTTCAGGATCTAAGATGCTTTCTAGAAACTTCTGCTTCCAGCCATGAGGGAGTACTGGAACTGGATTTACCCTCCCACCTTCAACAACTAGAAAACTGGACAAAGTACAGGATATTGTGATTCTCAGGCACTGGACAACAGGCAGGACAGGACCGTGATCCCTTAGAAAAAGGAAACAAGGTGAGCCCTGTAATCTCCTCAGCGTACTGCTCTGAGTTGAGGAGACAGAGACTGAAGATGTGGAAAACAAGGTGGCTAGAATTTATGGGGCAGAGTACTGAAGACAGAGCTTTAAAGAGAGAAAGAGATCCAGAGCATTGCTGAGGGATCCTCTTGGGTCTTTGGCTAAGAATTAGTCTGACCATGTATGAAAGGAAACCACCTAGGACCAGGAAAAGCACCACCGGAAAGCTAATGGATGGAACAATTTCCAGAGCTCATGCAGACCTCTGTTCGCCTCAAACAGAGTAGAAAAACCTCATAATGCATAAGACCGCAGCTAGTACCCCCAAAATGATACCACCTGAGTACACCTAAATTAGTCCTAGAATAAAGAGTGCTCTGGACCTGCCCTAAAAAAGATTAAAAATGAGCCTTAAAAGGACCCAACTATTTCCAAGTAACTTAACTGTCCCAGAACAGCACTTAATAGGAATACATAAATATACAGCACCCAACAAGGTCAAATTCATAATGTCTGGCATCTAAGAAAACATTACCGGGTGTATTAGATCTTTATTGCTGTCATAAAAATTTACTCCAAACTTACTGGCTTCAAACAACATGCATTTATTATCTAACAGTTTCTGTGGGTTGGAAGTCCTGGCACAGCATAGCTCAGCTGGGTTCTTTGCTTATGGTCTCACAAGGCTGAAGTCAAGGTGTCAATAGGATGTGTTCTCATCTTCCAAGCTCACACTCAGTTCCTGTGATTGTAGGACAGAGGTACCCATTCTCTTTCTGGCTGTCAGCTGAGAGCTGCTCTCTTCTCCTTAAGACTGCCCACAGGTTCTTTTTATGCTGCCCCTACCCTCTCCATCTAGAAGCCAACAAGACTGCACAAATTTCTTCTTGTGCTTCAATTCTGTCTGACTTCCTCTTCTGCCTCTGCTTTTAAGGACTCACGTGATTACACTGGTCCCACTCAAATAATCCAAAATAACCTCCCAATCCCAGAATCAAATGAATTTGTAAACTTAATTACATTGGTAAAGCACCTTTTTGCCAGGTAAGATAATATATTCACACCCCCCAGGATTAGAGCATAGAATCTCTTTGGACACCATTATTCTTCCAGGCATGCAAAGAAGCAAGAAAATATGAGCCATTTCAGGAGAAAAAGAAATCAATAGAAATAGATCCAGAATTGACAGAGATATTGGAATTAGCAGGCAAGGATGTTAAAACAGCTGTTCTGAATATGCTCCATATGTTAAAAAAAAAAAAAAAAAGAAAACATGGCAGGATGGAAAGAGAAATGGAATATGTACAAAATACCCAAATGGAACTTTTAGACATGAAAATTTCTATGTCAAATTAAAAATACATTGGATGGGGTTAATCACAGATTTGGCATTGCAGAAGAAAAGACAGTAAACTTGAAGACATAAAAACTTTGCAAAATGAAGCACAAACAGAGGGGGAAATGCACAGAGCACCAGTGACCCGTGGAACATTTTCAAGCACTCTAATTGGAGTCACAAGCAGAGGAGGAGACAAAACCCTTTTTGAACTAATGACCAAAAACTTTCCAAATTTGATGAAAACTATAAATCCACAAATCAAAGAATCTCAGAGAAACCCATAGCAGAAGGAACATACAGAAAACCACACCAACACATATCATAATCAAATTGCTGAAAAACAGCAGTAAAATGCAAACCTTCATAAAAGTAGCATAGGAATATAGGAATGGCAACAGACTTCTTGTGAGAAACTATTCAGTCTAGGAGAGAATGGAGGGACATCTTTAAAACAAGAGAAAAATAAGCTGTCAACCTCGAATTTAATACCCAGTAATTTTTTTTTGAAAATGAAAGCAAAAGAGTCTATTTTGGACCAATTAAAGCTAAGAGAATTCATTGTCAGCAAACCTCCACTGCAAGAAACATTAAAGGAAATTATTCAAGAAGAGGAAAATGACACCAGATTGAAATTTCATTATACATAGAGGAATCCAGAGCAATGAATCTGTAGACATGTGAGAAAATATAAAAGATTTTCTAAAATCATTTTTGATCTCTTTAAAATATAATTGGTAATTTTTTACACCTTATTGAGGTATAATTGATATATGATACTACATATATTTAAAATATTTGACTAGTTTTGACATACATGTACACTCATGAAACTATTACCACAATCAAGAAATTGAACATATCTATTACTCCAAAAAGTCTCTTTGTGCTTCTTTCAAATCTCTCCTCCCCACACCTCCCTACACTCCTCGGCCTCACCAAGCAAACACTAATCTGATTTACGTCACTATAGATTAGTTTGCAATTTCTAGAGTTTTATAAAAATGGAATCATACAGAATGTATTCTTTTTATAGCTTTTTTCCCTCAACACATTTTGTATTGAGATTTGTGCCTTTGCATGTTTTAATAGTTTACTACTTTTTATTGCTGAGTAGTAATCCATTGTTTGGATATACCACAATTTGTTTATCCATTCATCTGTTGATGGGCATTTGGGTTGTTTCCACTTTGGGGTTTTTACAAATCTGCTATAAACATTTATGTACATGCATTTTATGGACATGTGCTTTCTTTTTTCTTGGGTAAATATCTAAAAGTGGAATGGATTGATCATATGGGAAATGTAATGTTTAACTGTTAAATAAACTGCCAATTTTTTTCCAAAGTAGTTGCACCATTTTATGTTCCCACCAACACTGTGTGAGAGTTCTAGTTCCTCAACATCCTTACCAATAATTGCTATGGTCAGTCATTTGTATTTTGGCCGTTCTAATAGGTATGTTGACTTCTAATTGTGGTTTTAATTTGCATTTCCCTAATGACTAATGATGTTGAACACCTTTTCATGTGCCTTTCAGTAATTTAAAAATTGTGTTTTGCTGTCTTCTTGTTTGCATTGTTTCTGATGAGAAATCTGTTAATTTGTTCCTTATCTTTTTTCCCCAACTACTTTTAAGATTTTCTCTTTTTCACTGGTTTTGAGAAATTTATTATGATATGCCAAGGTGAAGTTTCCTTCATGGTTTCTGTTCTTGGATTTTCTTCGAATTCTTGGATTTTAGGTTTATAGTTTTCATCAAATTTGGAAAAATTTGGCTATTATTTACTCAAATATTTTTTCTGTTCCCTCCTCCTGCTGCTCCCCTCTCTTTTGGGAATCTAGTTATTTGTATATTAGGGCCCTTTGAAGTTGTTCCACAACTCACTGACACTCTTCATTGTTTTGGATTCATTTTTCTCTGTGTGTTTCTTTTTGGATAGTTACCATTGCTATGCTTTCAAATTCACTAATCTTTCCTTTTGTCATGTCTAATCTGTCATTAATCCCATCTAGTATATTTTCAGTTCAGAAATCATCATTTTCAACTCTAGATATTCAATTTTTAGAAAATAGCAACCATGTCTCTACTTAACTTTTTGAACAAATGGAATTAGGTTAAAATAATTGTTTTAATGTTGTTTTCTGCTAATTACAACATTTGCTGTCAGTTCTGGGTCATTTTTAGTTGATTGGTTATTCTCGATATAGGTTGTGTTTTTCTGTTTCTTTGTAAGTCTGGTAATCATTGATTGGATAACATACAATGTGAATTTTCTTAGTTGGGTGGTGGATATTTTTATATCTCTATAAATATATTCTTGGGCTTTTTTCTGGGATGCAGCTAAATTACTTGGAAAGATTTCAATCTGTTTTAGCCTTGCATTTGTGATTTGTTAAGCAGATTTAGAGCAATGTTCAGTATAGGACTAATTACTCCACACTACTGAGGCAAGATCTTCCCACATATTCTACCCAATAAACAATCAGTTATTAATTTTTCCAGTCTTACATGTGAGAATAAGCACTATCCCTGACTCAGTGTGAGCTCTGAGCACTGTGTCCTCTGATCTTTACATATTGTTTTTTTTCCCCCATCTTCAGGTAGTTTCCTCACCACATGAACAGATCAGTACTCTGCTGAATACTTAAGGGAGTCCAACGCAGCTCTCCAAGACTCTTTCTTTGTAACATTTTCTTTTTTGAATCTCTGTCCTGCAAATTCTAGCTTTGTCTTTGCAACTCAGGGAGACCACTAGGCTCTGTCTGTATTCCCCTTCCCTGTGCCAAGACCTGAAAACTCTTTCAGGGCAGTAAGCTGCAGAAACTATAGGGCTCACTTGGTTTGTTTCCTGTTTCTCAGAGATCACTTTCCTTCAATGCCTGGTGACCAGTGTCTAAAAATGTTGCATCTTTTACTTTACTTTTTAAAATAAATTATTTCATTTGGGGGTATAAATATAGCCCCTGTTACTCTTTCTTGGGCCTATAATTAACTATTTAAAGATACAATAATATATTTGGGATTTAAAACATATGTAGAAGTAATATATATATGGCAACAATACAATACATAAACAATGCAATAATACAATATTACGTAAAGGATGGGAGAGAGAATGGAAATATACTGTTGAAAGGTTCTTACATTATATGCCAAGTGGTATAATATTACTTGAAAGGAGACTATTATAAACACTAGAGCAACTAAGAAAGAAGCTAAACAAAAAAAGCAAAGCTAATACAAAGAAGAAAAACAACAAAAACATGCAGGATGATTAGGAAAAATTTTCAGGATGGTAAACTTAAACCAGCAGTGTCAATAATTACATAAAATATCAACTCCACTCCAATTAAAAGGCAGAAATTGTAATATAGTATAAAAAGGGAAGATACAACTATATATTTTCTATAAGAAGCCTACTTTATATCTGAAGACACAGATATGTCAAAAGTAAAAGGATGGAAAAATAAGTGTAATGCAAACATTAACCCAAAGAAAGTTAGAGTTTTTAATATTAATATCAGACAAAGTAGACTTCAGAACAAGGAATATTACCAGGGATAAAGAGAGCTATTTCACAATGATAAATAGGCCAATCAATCAAAAGGATATTACAATCCTAAAGGTGTATGCTCTGAACATCAAAGCTTCAAAATACATGAAATAAACCTGATAAAACTAAAACAAAGACAAATCCACAGTTATGGCTGGAGATTTCAAGCTTACTCTATCAGTAATTAAACAAGCACACAAAAAATCAGTAAGAATAGAGAAGTATTGAATAATGCTGTCAATCAATTTAACCTAATTGACATTTATAGAATGCGCCACCCGACAACAGCAGAATGTACATTCTTTTCAAGTGTTCATGGAACAGTCACCAAGATAGACCATATTCTGGACCATAAAATCAAGAAGATTGAAACACACAAAGATGGTTTCTGAACACAACAGAATTAAATTAGAATCAATAACAAAAAAATACCTGGAAAATGCTCACATATTTAGTAATTAAATGATGTACTCCTAAATAAATGATGGGTCAAAGAAAAAAATCATGAGGGAAATCAGAAGATATCTTGCTCTGGATGAAAATGAAAACAAAACATATCAAAATTTGTAAGATGCAGCTAAAGCAGTGCTTAGAGGGACATTTATAGTATTAAATGGTTAATTAGAAAAAGAAGAAAGGTCTTAAAATCAATTATGTATAATCAATGGCTTTTAGTATAATCACAATGTTGTGTATTCATCACCTCAAAAATTTTAGAACAGTTTCATTACTCCAAAAAGAAAGACTCCATGCCCCTTAGCAGTCCTTCCCCAGCCCTACATAACCACTAATCTAATTTCAAATTATATACTTTGGATAGATCATATGGTATGTGACTATATCTCAATAAACTGCTTAATAAACAAATAAATAATTGTGCAAGAATAGCCAGAAATAGCAGCTATGTACAGCAGGGGAAAAAGAGATTGAGAAGTGAGGAATTTTGTCTGTTTTTTGTTTATTATTATTATTATTGAAATAATGAAAATGTTCTAATAATGACTGAAGTGATGAACGTACAACTCTGTGATTATACCAAATACCATTGATTGTATACTTTGGATGGATTGTATGTTTTATTAATATATATCAATAAAATTGATTGGCTTAAAAAAATCAATTATGTAACTTACCTCAAGTCTCTAGGAATACCCAAAATTAACAGGGAGACAAAAACAAGGACACTAGAGGAAAAACCAATGTATCTCACTGGCTTAATAGTCTAAAAAGAAAAAAGAAACATAATCATCTTAAATGTAGAATTGACAATAAGAAAATTGAACATTCATGATTTAAAAAAATAACTCTCAGCAAACTAGGAATAAAAGGGAGCTTCCTCAATTTATAAAGGGCACTTACAAAAGAACCAACAGCTAACATCACTCTTGATGGAGAATTACTGGAAGTCCACCCCTAAGATTAGAAATAAGGCAAAGATGTCCATTCTCACCACTTCTATTGAACATTGTAATAGAGGGCCTAGCCAGTTCAAGCAGGGATGAGAAAGATATAAAAGCCTTACAGATTGGAAAGAAAAAAATTAAAACTATCTTTTCTGCATATGACATGATTAACTGCAGAAAATCTAATAGATAAGAAGAAGCTACTAGAATGGATAAGTGCATTTACTGTGGTAATAGGATACAAGATTAATATATTGAAATCCATTGTATTTATATATACCAATAATGAACAATGGGGCATTCAAATTTTAAAATACCATTTCCAATAGTATGAAAAATATGAAATACTTTGGAATAAATTTAATAAAACCGGTGCAATTTTTACACTAAAAACTGCAAAATAGACAAATTAAAACTGATCTGAATAAGTGAGAGACATACCATGTTCCTGGATCTGAAGAGTCAATATTGTTAAAAGATTCAATGCAGTTGCTATCAAAATCCCAGCAGGATATTTGGAGAAACTGAAAAGTCCATTCTAAACTTCACATGGAAATGCAAGGATATAGAATAGCCCAAATAATTTTGAAAAAGAAAACAGGCTTGTAGATCTTATTGTATTATATTTCATAATTATAGCTATTTAGCTCAATGGAACAGAAAAGAGTGCCCAAAAACACACCCAGACATATATGGTTAATTGGTTTTCGACAAATGTGCCAAGATAATCCAATGGGCAGAGAATAATCTTGTCAAAACAAATTATACAGGAACAATTAGAAGGTTCCTGATGAAAAAGTGAGCCACAACCTTACCTCATGCCACACACAAAATATTTAACTCAAGACAGATAATTCATCTAAATGTGGAAGCTAAATCTCCAAATTTCTAAGACAAAACATCAGAGAAAATAATTGTAACTTTGGATTCAGCAGAGATTTCTTAAATAGGACACAAAAATACAAACCATGAAAGAGAAAAATGATAAAGTGGCTTCCCCGAAATTTTTAAAAATTTTCCCTTCCCAATTTATTGATAAGACAAAAAGACAAGGTACAGATTGGGAGAAAATATTTGTAAAACATATATCTCATAAAGGATTTGTATCCAGAATATATAAAAACCTCTTGTAACTAAATAAGAAAACAAGTAATTCAGGGGTGAAAGATTTGAACAGACCTTTCAGCAAAGAGGTTAGAGGAATGGAAAATAAACACATGAAAAAATGCTTAACAACATTAGTCATTAGGGAAATACAAATTAAACCACGATGAGATAATGCTGCATACCCACTGAGAATGTCAGCATTGTAAAAGCCTGGCAATGTCACATGTTGATCAGGGTTTGGAACAGCTGGACCTCTCATACATGGTGGGAGTGTAGGATGGTACAACTATTCTAGAAAACAGTTTCAAAGTTTCTTTTAAAGTTAAACTACACCCAACATGGCTCAGCAACCCCATTAGGTATTTACCTAAGGGAAATTAAAACATGTGCACACAAAGAATCTACTTGAATGCTCATAACAGTTTTGTTCAAATTGACCAATTGGAAACAACCCAGATGTCCCTCAACTAGTAACTGGATAAACAAATTGTGGTACATCAAAACAGGGGAATACTATTCAACAACAGAAAGGAATGAACTACTGATATATGCGACCACTGGAATGAATCTGAAATGCATTTTGCCACGTTAAAGCAATAAAGAGAATATTTTGTATGATTCCATTTATTTAAAATTCCAGAAAAGGGGAAAGTAGAATGTCAGAAAGCTGATCAGTCCTTACCAGCGGCCTGGGTTGGAGGGAAGGATTATCTTAAGGACATGAAGGAAATTTAAGGGTTGATAGAAATGGACCATATGTTGATTGCTGTAGTGGTTATATGAGTGTATATTTGTCACAACCTATCAAATTGTACACTTAAAATTGGTGATCTTGGTAAATATAAATTAAATCTCAATAAAGCTGGTTTTAAAAAACGTTTTCCAGGTGATTCCACCATGTAGGCAGAGTGGAGACCACTGATCCAGGCTCACCCCTTCATTTTATTGATGGGGAAACAGCAAGGCCCAGGGAGGGAGAGCACCCTGCAGGCCCTGAGTCCTCGTCTATGCAGTGAAGTGAGTGGGTGAGTGCGTGAATGACGAATGAATGAAGAAGAATTTGCCAAGTGGCTCTTAGTGGGGGCAGAGTAAGTACAGTGGTCAGAGCAGCCTCAGAGACGACCTGCGACCCTCCTTGGTGGGGTGGGGTCGGGCGAGGTCAGGAATCTGGGCTACTGACCCCCTCCACACTGCCTTGCCACGCGTCAGTTCCCGAGGCTGGGTCGGCAGGGATGCATGGTCAGGGAGGCATGAAAAGGAGCAGAGCCTTGCTGCCCAGCTACTCAGGGTGTGCTCAGTGGGTAAACATCAGCCTCGTCTGGGCGCTTGTGAGAACTGTGGTTCTCAGGCTCCACTCCTGACCTATGGAATGAGAATCTGCATTTTAGAGGCTAAGTTGTACATTAGAGGACTTTGCAAAATTGGTGGTGGGGGGTGAGTGGAGCAGGTGGCAGGGCCAGGGATCACATCTGATTCTTTTCCAGAGGCAGCAAGCCAGAGAGAGAAGACTGCTGGGCCGGGGTCACCTTGGTCGGGCCACTTTCCTGTCCTGGGCTTCCACATCCTCATCTTTAAAATGGGCATAAGGAGAATTCCTGCTCAGCCTACCTAACAGGATGGTCAGAAAGGAAAGGAAAAGGCGGGTGTGAAATCCCCTGGGAGCTGTTGGGTGCCAGTACACACACCCTCTCCACCCCTCTCCTCTGCAGGATCTGCTGGTTTCCATTCCAGGCACACCCTGACCTCCAGAGCTCCCAGTGCAGGCCCAGTCCCGCAGTGAGTGCTCAGCAGATCCTCATGGCCTGATGGTGGTTTTGCAGCCATCTGGTCTCCATTTCACATTTCTCCCCTTATTGCTGCTTAAGGGTGGATGAGAGTCAGTGCAGAGCCCCACTTGTGTTAAGCGTAGGGAGGGAGATGAGCTGGAAACAAGGATGGTTTGAGGGAGGCTGCTCTGGGGGGCATATTCCTGGGGCATCCCACCCTTGGGCTTCAGGGACCCCTGGGCCTTCTGGGGCCCCCAATCACCGGTTGCCCAGCAATGAGGGACAGCTGACCCCCTCTGAGAGGGTCCTCCTCAGGTACATGGCAATAGCTCCAGAGACAGGAAGGGTCCTTGCATTTCCAGCTTCCTCTGGAGAGGGAGGACTCTGTGGACGGAGGCGGGAGGCCAGCAGCCCTGGAATCTCTGGGCTGCCTGAAGCCTGCGTGCTGACCAGCCCCTCCTGGCACTGCCAGCTGGGATCTCACTCCTGCTGCGTGAGTGCCTGGTCCGACAGCAGACAGCCCACCACATGTTTATTCCTTGGCCCCTGTGGTTCCACCACATGCCACGCAACTCCCCTGCCATATGTGGTCACTCTCCCTGCATTCATTTCCCTCCCCCAGTACACCAGTGCTGCCCCTATGGAGCAAATTAATCCCCTCAGCAGATCGTGCCAGTCTTTCGGCAGGCATTTTTACATCCCCAGCATCAAGTTAACTTGCTTAGCATTCACTGCAACCTCCTGGCACCAAATGTTATTTCTGGAATGCCTGGGGACTCTGCTGGCATGAGCTGGCACTCACACTGGCACAGGGGCGCATTCTCTGGGCACGTGCAGGCTCACTCAGTATGCCCTGGCTAAGGGCTGAGGCATCTTCTCTAGTTCCCATTTCTTGTGTAAATCAGGAGGCATTATCTCCATGGCTATCTTCAAGATACCGCAGGGACAGTAGGGATTCGTTTCATCTGGCTCTCCTGTTCCTAGCAGCAAAGGTATCTGATATTTGTCTCAAGCCTAACATGGCCAGAACAGAACTTTTGATGCTGCTCCCCCAAACCAGTTCCCCATCTCAGTCAGTGGCACCATCGTGCACGCCCCTAAGCCAAAAACTCAGGCATCATCCTCAATTCCTCCCTTTCTTTCTTTCCTCACAGCCAATCCTGCCTGTTTGCCAATGACCTCCAAATTGGTTATGTGTTTTCTGTAACTGCTATAGAAAATCCCTTCAAACTTGGTGGCATCAAACAACACACATTTATTCTCTCCCAGTCCTGGAGGCCAGAAGCCCAAAATCAGTTTCACCGGGCCAAAATCCCGCAGTCAGCAGAGCCATGCTCCCTCTGGAGGCTCTGGAGGTGAGCCCATACCTTGCTTGCTCCAGCTTCCGGTAGCCGCCGGCATTCCTTGGCTTGTGGCCACATCACTCCCAGCTCTGCCTCTGTGGTCACATTGCCTTGTCCTCTTCTGTCCGTGTCAAATCTCCCTCTGCCTCCCTCTTATAAGGACAAATGCGATTGCATTTAGAGCCCACCCAGATAATCCAGGAAGATCTCCCCATCGCAAGATCCTTCACTTAATCACATCTGCAAAGTCCTTTTTTGCCTTCTAAGGTAATGCTCACAGGTTCTGGGCATTAGGGCTTGGATATCTTCTCTTTTTGGAGGAGGGACATACTCAGCAATTGATCACTGTCTTTGAAACACTCTCTTCTCATGGTTTCCAGACACTGGCCATTCCTTTTCATTCGCCTTTGTTTGAAATCTCCACAAGTAGGGTTTCCACCATCCACTTAGTTGTTCAAGTAAAAAAATCTATGATATTCTTGGTTCCACTTTGCCCTCACTCCCTTCCACAGCCAGGGCATTGGCCTGTCCTGTTGGCTATACAGCCCCAGTCTTCCCTCTTCACGTTTCCTCCACTCCCTTCTCTCCATCCTCACTGTGACATCCTCAGTCTGTCGTCCAAAACACCTCCTCCCTCACCTAGATGCCTGCAATAGACTCTGTGGCCAAAGGGATGCGTCAGACGCTCCAAGCGCCCACTGCACTTCCTCAGCCTCACTGCTGATTCCAGCCACCGCTGCAATGAACAGTTCCAAGAGGGGCTCCACTGACAGTGTCTCACCGTAAGTGCAGGGCTCCTTTGATCCCACAGGTTTGGACGTGGGCAGGAGGCCGCATGGCAGGAAGTATGTGCAGCCTGGAAGTGGGGGAGGGGAAGGAGTCAACGTATAAGTGTCTCCCTCTGTGGATCATCATGTGGACTGTTCCAAGAGGCAGTCCGTGTCCTCAGAAGGTTCCAGAGGGCTCCAGCCCTGGTTTCCCATAGTAGGGCACAACTCTGTAATGCACCTGTGGATTGGCTTCTTTTTCATTCCCTCTTTTCTTTCTCTGGTCCCTCATCCTTGATACCTGGGATCACTTTCCAAATTAACTGCACACAAGTCCTTGCTTCAGACGCCACATTGGAGGGGAGCCCAGGCTGGAACAGAGAACTTTCCGAAACACAAATTCAGTCATGTAAAGTCTGTAAAGTCTGGTCCCTACTAATTCTCCAGCCCCATTTTTGTCCCACCCTCCTTTCCACTCCCCACCCTGGCCTCACTGGTCTCCTTTCACTGCCCCACGCTCTCTGGAATTTCTCCCCACTCAGGACTTTTGCACAAGCTGGTCTTTCTTCCTGGGATTCTCTTCCCGCCCTCTCCTCCTTCTGATAACTCCAGCTTATTCCTCACCTCTCAGCTCAAGCATATTTCCTCAGGAACACCCCCCCTTGCCCAGAGACCAGGTAACACTCCCTATTAAACATTCTTCTAGCGTATCTTTGGGTAACTTTCCTCCTCTGAAATGTTTGTTATGGTTACACTTTTCATTTTATTCATGTTATTTGACTAATATGTGTCTCCCCATTGGATGATAAGCTCCAGGAGGATGGAGACATTCCATTTTGGTCCCTGGTTTTCCTCAAAGACCTTGCATGTGTGCGGCATGCGTTATGGGCATTCAATGTTTGTCGAATGAATGAATGAATGAATGAAGGCATAATTATTCCACAATGCTCAAGGTCCACATCATGCCACATTTCTACATCCTTTCTAAATCAAGTTAAATCCAGCTTTAGCATCTACCAACTATCAGTATCTTTCCACGCTCTTCCCCAGCCTTTGGCTGAATAAACGACCCAGGCTTACAGAATCCTGGAAAAGCAAAATGGGATTGTTCTATTTCTTGTGGGGAGCATGGAGTCACCCCCACCATTCCTCTTTGCTGAGCCCTACTTGAGTGTTCCATCCAGTTCAAGGTTGGAAACTACTGGATGCTCCCCCTTCCCTTCCAGCTGGGCCACAGAGGCCGTGCAGTGACCGGTCCCCACTGCCACGTATGCGCCAGCCCATCTGGAGTCCTGCTCCCTGGGAGTGAGCTCAGGTCCACATGCCCTCCAAGCCCAAGCAGCCTGAAACACTGTTCTCTTCACAAGCTACAGGGGTTCAATTGTACTCAGGTGCTAGGTTGCTCTGCCCTTCTCACTTCCAGCACACACTTCCTTCTGCTCCTCTTTTCCTTCTCAAATGGCCTGATGATTCCAAAAGTCAGACCCCAAACCTAAAACCACAGATGGTATTGTTTGCCTTTACTCAGGGGAGGGAGTGATGGTGCGAAAACACAGTGGTTAGTTTCTCCCCTCCTTCGTGGTGGCGGGGTAAATTTTCTGCCTTTGGGATCACCCTGTTCTAAGGATGGACAGAGTAATATTAAAGCAGATACACTATTGAATTCCTGCTGAATCAACCTGCTATACTTGCACACAATTTCAGGGGGTCTCCAGCTATCTTCAAGTCCCACTATATTTCATTGGCTGCATTTTTGGTCACCTTTGTGTGGTGCTGTCTGTGGTACTGAAGCATCAAGAGGCTCAAAGGCGAGGTTGTTTCACCTATTTGTTCACTCCTGCCCAACCTTTCCCACTTACACTTTTTAATTATTTTATTTGCTGAATGAAAAGGGTTTTTCTTAACTGTTGCAATGGAAATAGAATCGGGCCTTTCTCTTCCCATTGTTTGTAGCTGATTCTTGTACTTCTGGCAATTCTATCATGTTTCCAAAGGCTACAATTTGCTCTTACGGGAAATCGGGGAAGAGTTGGGGTCCCATCCCACCTGCATCCTTTTTGCTAGCATCAGTGTGTCTGGGAGAGATGCTGAGACTCGGGTGTGGGAGGAATGTGTGCATGGCCAGTCAGGATGAAGCATGGCTGATTTCATTCATTTCCTTTAGAAAAATGCTCAGTATATTCTAACCATTTGGTTGCCTGAGCAAGAGGCCTCTGAGTCATCTCCCACACAGCCTGCACGTCACAGAGGCTAGTTCGGAAGTGTGTTCGTTCACTTCTTTCCATGCCAGCACTGTGGCCTTTGACCAGACCCTCAATTCTGAGTCACAGCAACAGCTTCTAATGGATCTCCCTGCCTCCACGTTACACCTGCTGGTCGATCTTTCACACCAGTTGGAGGGCTCCTTCCAGCACAAATAACTGCTCTCCATTTACTTAAGCGTCAAGTCTAAACTCCTTCACGTGGCTCCCTGCAAGCAGCCATGCTCAGTCCCTCCACTATGCCTTTATTTGTGCTGCACCTTCCACCATGATTACCCTCATTCCCCTGCCTGGAAAACTCCTCTTCAGGCTTCCATGCCCAACTCAAATGGCCCCTCTTCCTGGCATCTTCTCTGGGCGCTCCTGGGCCCTCACAGACACGCAACCCTACACCCCATGGCCTCTCTGTCCTCCTCACTCAGCTCTGGGGCAGGATCATGATGGCCTCGTCTTTCTACTCCAGGCTCTTCACACTAGGCCTAACAAATGAGAGGTGCTCAAACGGAATTCACTGAATGCCTAGCTGGTTAGTAAATTTTGTCTGGCTTGTCAGTTCCCTCGGAGATCAGCCTCTCCCATCCCACCAACCATGTCAGGGAACTTCTCCTAGCCTCAATCCCTCTCTCTGAGACTTTAATTCATTTCTTCAGGAGCACATAGCAGCTATCACTCACCTCTCATCTCTTGGTTTTCAGAAGCCTGCAATCTGTGTTTGTATCACCCCCAGCCCCCTCTGACTTCCTGCCCCTCTTGCCTTCTTATAGACTCCTTCATTCAGAAGAACTGCTTTGTTTTAATATAGGAGGAGTCTGTGGCTGGAGGAGTGAGATACCTGTACAGGCTTCAAGGCCCAGAAGCTGAAAATATCCTTTCACAGGCCAGTGCTCTTGTCTTCCCACCGCTCCTCCTGGCAGCCAGGAGTTGAGATCCCCCAGCATCTCCTAAGCCCCAGGCTGCCTAAAATGCTCCATAGATCAAGCTTAGAATTAGGAAGCTAAGCAAATACTTGCCACATGCATAGAGGAGAAGAAAATCTCCCCCAGTTGGAAATGGCCTGCTATCTCCCTGTGGGTGGGTCTCATTCACACAGAATATAATACTCTGAGCCTGATAGCATTTTCCACCATAGGGAAGGAGTGGGACAAGAGTCTGGAGGAGCCACTGCTTGGGCAGGGGGCAGGCACTGGGGGCTCAGACTCCCTGGGGATCCCATTGTGGGTGTGTGGCAGGGTAGCATTCCAGGTACTGTGGGTTTAGGGTTTGAGATGGGCACTCTGGGTGGGTTATGGGGGCAGGTACAGTCACGATGGGGGGAAGGGCAATACTACAGATGTGAGGTGCATGACTCCAGGAGTGACAAGTCCAAACACAACGGACAGGCGGCGAGGTGGGGCGAGTGCACAGATGCGAGAAGGGAAGGTCAAAGATGTGGGGCTGGGGTTTCATGTGTGGGAGCAGAGAAGCATTCTGGGTGTGAGTATGGGGAATAGAGTTCTAGATGTGAGGTAGCCATGTCCTGGATATCTTAAAGGGGGCGAAATTCTAGGTATGAAGCGGGGGAGTATGAAGGTACATGTGCCTGTGTTTGGGGGTGTGTGCTGTGTGTGCGTGCGTGTGTGTGTCTTGAGGATCACATAGACCAGGAAGCTGGCTGGCCAACAGCATGTGATACTGAAGCAGGTGAAAGCTGAGATGGGCAGAGTTTAAGGCGGCAGGGGGTGGGGCTCACAGGTGGGTGCAGGCAGTCTCTTGGCTTATACTGTGTGTCTGGGGTCCACTCTGGACTACAGACTTTGGGAGATACAGAGTGAGTCCTTCGCAGGATGCATTCTAGGAATTCAGGAAACAAGATGAGCCCAGGAGGAGCAGCGGGTGCCCAAGGAGCACTGCTGATGGGGCTTGAGAGGCACAGGAGACCCTGAGTTCTGAGGGTCAGGGAGGATGGCTTTGCAGAAATGGGCCGTAAGGGACCAGGGGGATTTGAGTGTTTGGGGGAGTGGCAGGTATATTACAGCAAAGGTGCAAGGAGGTGAGGGGGCTGAGAGCATGTCTGGGGGCAGTGGAGAGGCCACGCCAGCTGTAGCACATGGTTTGGATGAGCCGGCGAGGACTGCAAACTCATTTGCCTGCTGGAGGCAAGGAGGTGATGTGGGTGAGTGAAGCAGGCCAGGTATAAGATGGAATTGGGGAACGTGGGGACAGACAATTGAAGAGAGTACCCAAAACAGATAAAGGCATTCAAAACAAAAATAAAACAAAACTCTGTGCAGGCCAAGTGAAATCGGGCCTACAGGAGAGTAGATGCGCTTTGGCTGATTGAGGGTATGTGGCAAAGGCCCAGCCCAGCCACAAAAGGAAATTCTGTGATGACACAGGAGTGCGAGGCTGCCAAGGGTGACAATTGTCTCTGGACAGGGCATGATTCACTTTTCAGTTAGAAGGGGCTAAGTATTGTGGACCCAGCACAGTTGACCCTGGACCCATATTTAGTTCACTAGATGACCACATTTCCCTGCTCCTCCAACCCGAGGACCCCCAGCCAAACCCCCTGCCCGCCAGGTCTTGCTTTGTGTGTGGACCCGACCCATCATCTCACAACCCATTACAATGCTCCAGTGCGCAATTCGGAGCTGACCCAACCCTGTCTGCTTCCTGCAGGCCTGGTCCTTTGGGATGTGACCCCCTCCTGCCGCCTCCCAGAGTCACCTAATCCCCTTTCATCCCCCTCTGGCTAGGTAGGAAGAGGAGGGGTCCAGGCACCCACCTCCCATTGTCTGTGCTCCTTGAAACGTTTAAAGGGATTAGGGGCTGGGGGCTGGGCACGGGGCGCCTTCGGGGATGTGTGTTCAGTGGGGGAGAAGATGAGATTCCTCTTTCTTGCATCCTGCTCGTCCAGAGGGCTGGTGAGTGCAAGATAGATGGTGTGGATAAGGGGGCATCCAATTAATTCCAATTTAAACCCAATTTGGTCTCCTTTATAATTAGAACAGCAGGCATGTTTTAATAGTGGATTATCTCTCCCAGGCAGTCGTTTGTCATCGCTCTTTCTCTCACTGGGTCTTCTTGGACCACCCCACTCTGGCAGGGGAAGATCTGTGGGATCCTTCTCAAGTTGGGGGAGGGCAGGGCATTGAACGGGTGCAGAGAGTGATGGCCACAGAGACTCATGGCCCGTCTCAGCTGCAACCAGGTCTAGCCTAAGTGAGTCCTGCTCTGTGCCTCGGTTTCCCAGTCCATAAAACGGGGGAGGGGTGTGTCAGGGAGCATTATTTACTGTGACAAGCATAGGAGAGGAAAGAGAAGACATTGAAGGCAGACCTAGAAGGGGAGGCCATTGGACTCAGAAGGGGATTCGGAGACCTGGGCGCTACTGTATGACCTTAGGTGAGTCACTGAGTTTTCTGTGCTCCCGATTTTTCTCACCAATTACATTAGAAAACATCATTCAGTAATATCTTAAAATAGTCCAATTTTTCAAGTGAACAAGAAAGGCTGTGTGGGTGGAGGTGCTCCACCAACATCTCTCTCTACCCCTTTCCCTCTGGAGGCCCTTTGGGGACCCACTAGTCATAAACCATGGTCAGAAAAGAGGACATGGGGAGGTCCCACATTGGCTCTGCAGGTGGTCAGACATTGCCCTGGGGGTTCCAAAGCCCTCCTCGGAAAAACTAATTACGCTCGGCAGCTGCCAGAGTCCATGTGATGGTTGGGGGTTGGATGGGTAGCTCTGGTGGGCTGCCTGGGGTGCTGGTACTCCCCCACATTTCGGCTGTGTGGCCCTTTGCATTTTGTCAAACCTCCGTCTCATTGGGCCCCATCCCCCACCTTTCAAGTTGACAAGGTGGCTGTTGTCATTATTCCCATTTGGCTGATAAGGAAACAGAGGCTCGGAAAAGTGATCGCTGAGGCCATCCTGTTCTTTAGAGCAGGGGCTCTTAACCAGGGGGGCCGTGAACTTGAGTTGAAAAAAATCAAC
This sequence comes from Cabassous unicinctus, assembly GCA_029593785.1. NCBI lineage: Eukaryota > Metazoa > Chordata > Mammalia > Cingulata > Chlamyphoridae > Cabassous > Cabassous unicinctus. The sequence goes on from JAQZBX010015882.1 coordinate 21,154, forward strand.
TTATTAACTTTATTTTCTCTGACCTCTAACTGCAATCTAGCATTTCCTTCACTTATGAATGTAAGCAATAAATAAATTACAGTAGTATTCATTTCACCTGACTGGCAAAGGGGTCCATGGAACAAAAACGGTTAAGAACCCCTGCTTTAGATGCAGAGAAAGCCCAGCCACCCTGAGTCCAGTCTTGCCCTGGAGCCCCTTACCCAGTTTACGGGTGATGCGCCCCAGGCACCCAGCTCCTGTCCTGGGGGACACAAAGCCCCTGGCCCACAGCTCCGGCCTGCCACCCTCTCCCTCCCTGCACCTTAATACCCGAACCCCAGCCACTGCCTGTGGCCTCACAAATCCTCCCAGGGACGTATGGGTAATTAGGAGATTCTTCATTTACTGATGACACTTTTCATTACCCAGAATGAATGCAGACATGTTCCCTCCCTACCACCCAGGCAGGCCGTTCCTCACATCCGCAGGATTGATGGGCCAGCAAGGTCATGCCAGGGGCTCCCTCCCCCGACTTTGTGAGCGCCACCCCCACCCACCAGGTCCGCAGGCACTGGCGCTCTCTCTCCTCGGAGCACTGGGCACGGTGCTTGACAGCCCCATGTTTAGGCCACACAGCTGCCCTCTGGTTGACTTGTACTGCAGTCTGTTTTTCATGGGGAAACTGAGGCTCAGAGAGGTCAACTACTTTCCCTTTCCCAAGGTCACAGAGCTGATGAATGAAAAAAACAGCTAGGTTCCTCACTTCTCCCTAAAAAAACCCATACACACACTCACACACACATGGTTTGATGGATCAAACAATTTGGGAACCCTTGGTTCTACAGCTAAATACAAAAGGAGAGCCCAAATTCCTGATTCTCCTGCAGGGCAACTTGCTCCTCAGAGAAATGGAGCCAGAGTCGGTCGTGAATAGGGCAACTCCGTGGGCCAAGTTCTGAAGCACAGGACCGTGCCTCAGCTTCCCCCAAGATGGGGCTTAGCCAGGTGCCCTTAAGCCACAGCTTTCCGAATGGGGACCCCTGGCAGCCTGGCTCTGGGAGCTCACCTTCGGTGCCTGGAAGTCTCATGGAGTAGCTGAAACAAGGGGTGGGGGGCAAATTACCACTGCAGTCTCCCTCCCCACACTCAGCCTCTCTGTCCCTCTGAAGCACTGAAACTTGCCCTGGGAAGTTCTTTCTTAGAGCTAATATGAGCTTCTATAACTGCATTGGGAAGACTCCTAGACCAAACAATAGAACTGTCCTAAATTTGGCGGCAAGGGATGCTGAGAGTGAGGAAAGGGGGTTTAACTTGCCAAAGCCTCCTATAAGGCTGGAAAAATAAGAGTTTTTTTTGCCAGAAAAGGTTTTTCTGTCTTGAGGGAATTGCATAACAGCAGGGTAGTTTATTTATATAAATGAATATATATATATATATATATATATATATATATATATGCTTTGTGATATTTGTGAGAACTTAACACACAGCATGAAAGCTTAAAGCTGACAAGTGAAATTTAGTTAGCAGGGCGTCCCTTATTCCGGATTTATTACTTCACCAGGGACTCTTGCAGGCTGCAGGGCTAGAGAGCTGGTGGCAGGGAGAAACCCAGCACCGGTTGAATTATGAGTCACAATTTATAAACCATTACGTGCTGTGGATTCCAACGATATTTATTGCACTTGCATTTAAAACTCGGTTTCGCCAACGGGGAGGAAAAGGGGACCTTAAAAATGTGTTTTCGAGCCTCACCTCACCTGAGGCTGCCCTCGTGGCTGCAGGGGGGTGCTCAGCCTGCAGCTTGCAACCCTGGGGGCAGAGCAACTTCCCTCCCTCCTCTGTATCCCACTGCCCTTCTTGTGGGAGAAGACGGGGGTCTTCTCCTATTATTAAAGGAAGGATCCAGAAGGAGAATGAAAGACATCTACCGTGTGTGGGCCTCCTATTATGAGCCAGGTGCCACGTGGAGATGCTGTCTTTAGAACACGCCTAAGAAAGAAGCCTCCTTAGTGCCCCGGTGATGACTGGGGCAGTTGAGGCCCAGAGGGGTGCACTGATTTATCCCGAGAGGCAGCACAGTGTAATTGCTCAGAGCTGGGCTTTGGAGCCAGGCAGACTGTTCCAATCATGTCTGTTGCAGTGGGCAGGGGGCCAAATCTCTCTAAGCCTCAGTTTCCTCATCTAAAATAAATAAGGATGGTGTAAGACAATGTGTGAGATGGGCATTTTGGGAGACTCGATGCAAAGCCTCTATTTATTAGGGTTATTGTGATGGGTAAGCAAGTGGTGGATGGAGCCTAGATTTAAAGACAGATTTGTGGATCCCCAAAGCCTGAGCCCTTTCTGCCCCATCATCCTGCCACTTGAGTTGAGTGACTTACTCAAGCCCCACTGCCAGACAGGGCATCACTAGGAAGCCTAGCCTCAGACCTCCAGTTTCTCTTCCCTTGGGGTCATTACCCAAGCATCTTGTTTACCTTGCTCCTCGCCAGCTGCACTTGTGTGTATGTGTGTATGGGGTGGGATGGGGAGGGAAGAGCTCAGCTTGCCCCATCTACAGGTTTGCAGAATACAACTGTCCCACCATAAAATAATTTGGAGCACCCTGAGTCAGTCACAGTTACAAAGGTTTCTCTCCTGCAGGACTTCTCAGAGCCTTTACTACGTTCTGAGGTATGCTGTGATTCTAGAAAGGGTGTATGGTTTAAGGTGTTTCCTAAACTTAATGACCATGGACGAAGGGCCCCTATTAACATGAACAGTATTGGGAAACACTGGTCTGGTGGTTGGGACTGTTTCTTGGGCTTCATGGATGCAATCCATGTTTTCTGCATCATATGCTTATGACCTTGGAAGCCCTACTTGACCTCTTGTGGCTCATAGGTCATCCCCTGGCTATATATGGGTCAGTAAGAGCAGCAGGACAGAGGGTTTCAAGCAAGGAAGAGCGTCAGAGCCAGGCAGCAGAGCAAAGATCAAGTGGCCAGGGATCAGCTGAGCACTGACCACCGTGTGCCCTTAGCAAGCATCTTCCCCTCCCTGGGCCTCAATTTCCCCCTCTGTTATTCTATGGTCTTGAAGGGGCCTCTAGTTTAGTCTTTGTTCACTTGGAGAGCCTGACTTCTCATAATTCTCTGTACCCGCCCCATCCGCTGCTTCCCCCCAGCCCCCACCCCAGGGAGAATGATAAAGGAGCCAACAGACCGACCCAGGCTTAATGTAGCTGGAGCAAATTAATAATTGATGTACAAAGAGACGATTATATCTGCCTCAGAGGAATGTGAGGAGAGGAAGGGAGGCCAGGAGATGGGTCAGGGCCCGTGGAAGACAGTTCTCAGGCCAGAGCTGGGGAGCAGGGAGGCTCTTGTGGCCATGTAGCCCTGTCCAGGTACCTGGAGGGGAGGCCTCCTTGGGGTCTGGTCAGGCTCAGTCCATAAGATCGGACAATGTGGCCCTGGGGACAGAGCCCTGTCTTGGCCATCAATGAGGAGAAGGTGTTAAGGATGTCCAACAGAGGGCATGTTGAGGGCATCCAAGGCTTGTTTCAGCTTCAAGACCCCAGGGCACAGGGTGGGTGGAGCTATGGATTCTTTAGGTTGGACCATCCTGGCCTAATGTCACCAGAACATGGGGCAGTGGGAAACATATGGACTTAGGGGAGGCTCAAGATGGCCCTGATGGCTGCGCATCTCTCCATTACCCATGGAGGCCTGCGGAGTCTGAAGGCCCGTGCTAGCCTATGACCTTGCAATCTGAACCCAGGCCAATCTCTTGGTCTCTCTAGACCTCAGCAACCTGTGGGGTCTGGGGCAAGTGATCACAAGGCCCTTCAGGCTTGCCTGGAACCTGGTCCCAACCCGAGGACTAGTGACACAGCAGCCATCTCCAGGGTCTGGGTGGAGGGTGGGAGGTGGCGGCAGAGCTTGGTTCATCCCACAGACACCCACAGCTCCAGGGGTCACGGGGTCCCAGCCCACCAATTGTCAAATCGACTTGTCTCTTGGAGCCTTTGGGAAGCTGGCAAGCCCTCACGTGCTCAACACCCTTTCTCCAGGATTTCAGAAACAAAGGGGTTGTCAGGATGCATCAGCTGCTAGCCCAGGACTGTCGCTGTGGGGCACATCAGCACAGCACAGGAGCATCACATGTTCCTATAAACCTGTGCGACCTGCCTTTGTGGCAGCCTCTCCTCTGACTGCGCCGCCCTCCCCGGAGCCCCGCTGCACCCACTCCTTCTGGGTGAGGCCACCATGGCAGCTGGTCCTCTCTCCTTCCTGGCTGCCGTGACAGTCAGATCCACTCAGCTGCAGGGACAGGAGTCTGCCTGGCTGTGGGGAGAGAGGAGGTCAACAGCCAACAGCAGTGCTTCCCTGGCAGGCCCAGGGACTGAGCCAAGGCCGGGATCCTCATCACAGCCATCAGTAACGCGGCCTCACCCTGTGCTCAGCATGGTGCCAGAGGACCTAGGCTGCCTCCCGTAACCCTCCCGAGCACCCCAAAGGATGATGAGGGAATGAGGACTCGGAGGTTGCTTGTCCACGTTCACCCATCTGGTAAGTGGAGGGGTCAGGATTTGAACCCCAGGCTGTCTGATTCTAGAGCCTGTGTTCTTAATTAACTATTATGTGGAATTGCCTCTTTCACACTCTCATTCAACATGAATTCCATTCACTAAATAAATATTTCTTAATGTCTCATCCACACTTACTCAACTCTGACTGCACATTAGAATCTGGGAAGTTAAGAAATCCTGATGCCCCAGATAAAGGCATTCGAAGGAGAGAAAAGAGCACGTGCAAAGGCCCACAGGCAAGAGAAAGCGTGGTCCATTCAGAGAAAAGGAAGGCACCCTGTTTGGCTGGAGCCTTGAATTAGAGGTCGTGAGTGGTGAGAAGTGAGGTTACAGTGACTTGTAGTGCATAATGAGGAACAGGCACTTCACCTGTGGTCAGTGGGAGGCCGGCAAAAAGCTTTAATTAGGAAGGTGAACTTGACTGGAATGAGGCTTTGGAAAGATCCCTTTAGCCCTTTTGTGACACATGGACTGAAAGGGAACGGGAGCAGGGGCCAGGGCTGGTGGAAGGAAGGCAACGGTGAGGCCCTTGTGTCCATTCATGCAATGATGAAGACCTGCTCTAGGGGAGTGGTCGTGGCAGCTGAGAAGATGAGCCCAGACATTTAGCAGGTGAAATATGCTGGGTCAGGGCAGTGGGTGGGAAAGTCACCGATGACCCCTAAGATGTTGGTGCATCCAGTCATGGAATTAGCAAACTCTGGGAGAGGAGATGTGTCAATTTGGGACAGGCTGGGTTTGAGGTTCCTAAGGGGACCTACCACCAAATATATGGGGTCTGAGGCTGAAGAGAGAGGCTGGCCCTGCAAATGGAGACTTAGAAGCCAATTCTTGGGTGTAGAAGACCTTGCCAAGGAAAAGAGCAAGAGAGAGAGGGAGAGGAGGAGAAAGACCAGCTCTGAATCCTGAGGAAAAGCAACATACAGGGTGGGCAGAGAGAGAGGGCATCTGAGAAGGCTTGGCCAGCCATCTAGTCAGTCAACAAACACGTCTGAGTTCCCAGCCAGGGTTCAAGATGTGACCAAAGACGTCATTCCTTATACGGATTGGGCCTGGGATTGTCCTAAGCAGGAGGCAGTTTACAGGCTTCCCCTACCAGTAGAGAGCCTCACCCAGGTCCCTCTGATCCCAGAGGGTCCCCTTTAATCTTCTCACTGGCCTTTTCAGAAGGCAGCTTGGGACTGAGGCCAGGGGCCAGCTGGGAATTCCCAAGGCCACAAGTGCAGCTGGAAACAAGGTCCCTGGCGCTGCTGACTTTCAAGGATAAAGTTATGCTGGGGAGGCTGCTCCGTATTCCTAGACTCTCCGAGCCCTCCCTTTACAAGGGGCCTTGCCCAGAGGCTCCTTTGAGTCCCACCACCCAGTGGGCTGTTCATATTGGGGGGGTGGAGCTGTGGTAGAGAGGGTGCAGCGTGCACAGACCGGGGTTGAATGGCCAGGTGAGCGTTCCTCTGCCCACTCCAGGAAAGGCTTGGCCAAGAAGGGTCCCTGGCAGCCCCTGACACCTGACATAAAGGTTATCTCCTGGTCTACCCAGGTGAGTCTCCAAGTGAGCCCTGACATGGCACACACGCTCCTCCTACTCTGTGCCTGGCCCTGTAGTGGACACCCCAAAATCTAGTCATTCATTCCCTCACTTAACAAATATTATTATGGGTTAGGCACTGTCCTTAGGCACTGTCCTGGACTCTGGAGATACCCTGGTAGGTAAATTATTAACTTATTTCTAGGGGGATGGTCTGTGAAGGGGGAAGCTGTGGTCCTGTGAGTTTATCATAGACTTGATCTAACCTGGAGAATCAGGGAAGGTTCTCTGCAGAAATAACATTGAAACCCAAACCTGAAGAATGACCAGGAGTTAGGTACGGGGCGAGGGAGAATGGGGACGTGGGGAGTGGAGAGAACATTCCAGGCAGAAGGGATGCCTGAATGAAGACCCAGGCTTAAGAGGAGCCTGGAGTTCGGCAGTGCTGATTTGTGTGCTATGATTCTGTTGTCGCAGCCAGAGGTGGGGTGGCAGCCTCAGCTGTTGGTTCCTAGGAGCTCAGAGGCTCTGCACCTGAAGCTATTGCCAGCTCCTGCTCCCTCCGTCCTGTTGTGGACAGATGTGTGGGGGCCAGCGGTTCCCCTCGTTGCTGCTAGCTTCCCAGGTCTCTCTGGGGAAGGACATTTACTGGCCTTGGGAGCCTGGTCCGCCAGGCCTGAGCCCGGGCAGGCTGGAAGTGTCGAGACTTCCGGGAATGTTTCCTCTGTGGGAAAATTCTGGAGTAAATTCCTTGCAGCTGCTCAGAGAGACCGGGGGTGGGGGTGGGGGGCTCCAGTTGCCCCCAGCAGCAGCCCGCTCGCTCAGGCACCTTTTAATGGCTTTCCTGCCTCTCCGGCCTTCCTTCCCTCCCCTCTGACAGTGGTGCTTCCTGGGATCACCCCCTAAGCAAAGCACTTGCACCTAAATCTTTGTCCTACAATTTGCTTTCGTGGGTGGGGGTAGGGGGGTGGGGGTTGTCCCACAACAAGACAGAGCCCAGGACTTGAACTTCAAATCCTCTTCAGGGCTGCTCGACTCCTCCCCCCTCCCCTGCCTGCCAAGAGCATTTGGCTACTGATCTGTCCCCCAGTCCTGCTTTCCCTCCCACTCCTTGAACTTGCTCAGTGTAGGCCCGCTCCAGGGTCCCAGGAAACAGTGGCAGTTACATTGGACCTTGGGGCTTGGAGAGGCTTGTGACCGGCCGACTTGAGCTGGGCTGGGTGGAACTCTGTGTCCATCACAGCAGTTAATGTTGCTGACAGCAGAGGCCCCTGTGGGGCTGGGAGTGTACCAATTAGCTGCTGTGGTGACAGCCCAGACAGGGCTGCTAAATGGGCCCATTAGAAGGCATTAGTGAAATGACAGGCGGTGGCCTAAGCAGAGGCCCACTGCCCTTGCTGGCTCAGTGGGGCTGGGGCTGGGGCTGGCGGAGGTTTACCTGAGACATGCCAAAGATTCCAGGGAGGGGGTTCCCCCAAGATCTGTGCTGCTCTAAGAAAGGGGTGCCCCCTCCTGTGGCCACAGCCCAAGGGGAAGGAGTGCCTGTCTGTAGTGATGCCTGCCCAGCCAGCAGATAATGGCCTTCGTGGGGCCTCACTTAACACCCATCCCAGAGCCCTGTCCCAGCCATTACCAAACTCATTAGCAACTTGTGGCTGGCCTCTGCGGCCCATTTCATAGATGAGGGCGGGAGAGTGGCAATGAAGTGACATGTTAAAGGTTAACCAGCAAATTGATGTGAGCAGACTCCTGGTCTCGTGCTGAGACCCTTATGCCCCTTGAGACTTGTTCTCTGCATCTCCAGGGTTTGGGGTTAGGGCCTGGCCCAGGCACCCCAGGCCCCAGCCCTGTGGGCAAAAATAGAGAGTCCAACAGACATCAGCTGGAATCCAGTAGCTTGGCTGACTCTGTGATCTCAGCCAAATTGCTCAACCTCCCCGAGCCTCAGGCTCCTTATCTGTACATTGAGGATGATGCTAGACCTGCTCATTGGTTATTGTAAGAATTGAAAGAGACCAGGGGTACAGAGCATTTAGCAGGGCATTTGGCACATAATGCGTGTGCTGGAAGTGGTGGGTGGTAGTCACCTTTACTCTCAGTCTTACCCATTTATACAGTGGACTACACGGGAAGTGCTTGTCTAAACAGAAGGGCAGCTGTGGCTGCAGGAAGTTGACCCCATGCTGGACTTGCAAAGGCAGCAGAAGAGAGCAGGACAAAGCCCAGGCTGAAAGGCCAGGCCAGGCTCCATGGCAAACTCTTTAGGACTCAGTATTCCCTAAGGGTGCTTCCAGCTCTAAAAGCCTCCTGGTTCTGTTCAGTGAAGGGCCATTGTGAGTCAAGGAGTGGGGAGAAGGGAGGGGGTGATTGGCACTGCTGGGGACGGGAGGGGACGGGATGGAGGCCACAGATTTGGGCGAGGGTGGACCCGATTCTGAGCTGATAAATGTTGGTGATTCTAAGAATGTCCCCTGCTTGACGCTGTGTGACCAGCCCATCCATCACCAGGTGAAACCCTGGGCGGGGATTAAGGATGTAGATACTGGCTCGGAGAGACAAAGCCCTGCCCTGTCCTTAGCTGCACCTGCTTGGAGGAGGCTGCGTGGCTTGGGAGGTGTGGGAGGGTGTTCAGTCTTCCTGCAGTCAGGCTGGGACCACAGCAAGAGCCTCTCTCCCTCTGGGCAGCTCAAAGGGACCCCCAGCCCCCCAACATCACCACCTTGTACAACTCCAGGGGGCACCATTCATGCTATGAATACAATGTGGGCCTGCCAACCACTAGTACACTCCTCTTGTTTTCATCTAAGGCTTGGCCTCCTCTGCACCCACCATTGAATTCTGACTGCATCTGGAGAAACAGATGGGCCCTCTCTCCAGTGCACAGAATGGGAAACTGAGGCAGAAGAAAGCTGGGTGACTTATATTCAATTGCTATTCACCGCCATTCTGTGGAGAGCTGAGGAGGGGGACACAAAGATGAACAAGATATGGCCTGGCCCTGGAGAACAGAGTGGACGTGCTCACTTGCCGCCTTTTTCAGCTCCCAGCTTGCCTTCCTGCAGTTCTTCTCACCTATCCCTGTCTGCCATTCTGGGAGAAGGTAGGATAGGAGAAGTAATAGGCCCATTTTACAGATGAGGAAATTGAGACCCACAGAGGAAACATGCTGCATTAAATTCTCTTACTGAACACTGTTTATTTTTTAAGCGAAAACTGTGAGCAGAAAACCATAAAAATAATAGCACGAGTACCCTGGGGATTTGAAAGAGGGTTGTTTTGTTTTTGGTATTTGATCATCTTCCAAGGCCATGGAGTTACTAGAATTTGTCAGTGCAGGGTCAAGTCCTGGGCGGGTCACTGGCAGACTCCACACATTATTGTTTCTGCTGTGGCTTTGGCAACCACAGGCCTGTTTAGGGGGCCAACAATGGGGTAAACGGGTGGGAGAGAACCCACTGGGTTGCCCCTGGTCATTCTGGCCAACTTTCTTGCTGTCTGACCCCCAAGGCCAAGGGGCAGGGACTGCCTGTCCCCAGCCAACAAGTGTGACTCTGCCTTCTTCCCCCACTTGAGCCAGTTCTGCCTTGACTGCTGTGGGCCAGCTGCCCAGAGAACCCCTGTCCCAGCCTCCCTCATTGTCAGCCACACCCTGCCCAGCACCAAGGGACAGCGTATGAATGCCCTCTGGAGTTGTTGAGGCCCCCCCCCATGTGGGAACCTGCAGGCCACCATTCCCACCTTGCTTGGTGAAGTCACTTGAGCAAGTGAGTCTGAGGTGCCTGAGGCAAACTCAATGACTCACCTCCTCGCTGGTTTTCTTCTAATCAGCTTCCTATTCACACACCCAGGTTGTCATATATTTCCTGAACACCTAATTTCCCCATTCCACAAAATGGAAAAGTGAGGATGGCAACAGTACCCACCTCCAAGGGTGGCTGTGAGGATTAGAAGGAATGTATGAAAGGCACTGAGCACAGTGCTGGACACGGGTGTATTGTTATTTGCTGTTACATTATGGCATCAGGCCAGCGCGTACAGGTTGGTGGGGCGATGGGCATGGATGCATGGTCCCTCCTCTCCATGAGCACATAGCCTCACTCCCATCCCATGTCCTCTGGCTCCCCTGGAAGCCCTGCTCCATCCCAGCCTGCAGACTAAGTTAGGGCCCTCATGCCATGCCCTCCAGCATCAGCTCTCAACACATCTGGCACCGCTGCTCTGCATCTGCCTGCTTTTCCAAGCCAATAGCCAGGGGCCAGACATGTTTTGCAGGGGTGTCCTCATCATGCAGCACAGAGCAGGAACTCAAGGAATGAGTGTGGACTGAATGAATGTTGAACTCCTGTTTTCCTCTGGCTCCTATTGGTTACAGTTCTGTGTATGTTGGCTCCAGTGTTGAATGTTGATATCCACTGCCTCATTTAATCCTCATGACAACTCATGACAATCCTCATGAGGGAGATACTGTCTAGCTGTTACAGGTGAGGGAGCAAGCTCAGAGAAGCCAGGGTGCTGGCTGTACCATCAGGTTCTAACTAGGAAAAGAGAAGTGGCTTCAAGTGTTTATGGTTGGGGAATGAAGTGCAGGGAATTGGTCTCACAGGGGATGGGCGGGAGTTGCTGAGAAGCCTAACAGGATGGTGTAGCAACACAGAGAGCAGCACTGGCACGAAGACGCTACTGCCCTTGGCTGGGGAAACAGAAGGAGAAGCTGTGGCCTCAGTGGGTATGTCCTGGGACAGCTGGAGTCATGGAGGAGATGGCTGTTGCCAGAGAGGTTGCCCACGGCAGAACAGGAGGGGAGCAATCCCCCTGGGTTTTCCCTTCTTCCTGCTCTCCAGTCATTGGTCCCTTGTGGGAAGCCAGCTGAGCCAGGAGCCTAGGAGACAGTCCACAGGGGTCAGTCCCTGCATACAGAGCCAAGCCGGGTACAGGCAAGGGATGGATCTCAAGACAAGCCCGGCACACTTCCCATAGGTCAGTAGGTCACAAACCTAAGAAGCGGTGGTGCTAGCTTTGATCCAAGTCCGTCTTCCTCCAAGCTCTGGGCTCCCTGACCTAGGAGGTTCTGCCCCTGCTCTTCTCCAGCCTAGGTTGGGCTGTTCCTGTCTGCTCCCAGAGGATCAACCCTGTGCTTGGGACTAGCCCCATCGCTGTCTGGATCTAGAGTCCCAGCAGAGCAGCCTGATCCTGAGCATGGCAGGAGTGGCCAGGCCACAGTCCTTGCCCACACACAGTCCCAGCTGGCCCTGGGACACAGGGTGTCAGCCACCCCTACCCCTGGGCCACCTCATGGTCAGTGCAACGTGACTCCTACCAGCCACTGCTTGTCCCATGACCGCCACCCCTTTTGGCCACAGTGCTTCACAGTTTACCATCTCCTGTGTCTCCCCTGGTGTTCATACCTCAGCCTCCAGTTCTCCCCTCCCTCCTGCACGAATCTCTTTCTCAGGATTGGATTACTCCCATCGGCCCTCAAGTGTGCTCTACTCAGCCCACCCACCAACAAACTCCTATGAGCCCATGTCCTCCCTCAGCTCTCTGAATAGCAGAACATCTCATATGATTGCCCACAGACTCTCTTTCCTCCTCTCCCATTGTAAGTGCATTCCAGCTCTGGCCAAGTGCTCTGATGACCACGTATTACCCAACCCAGTGGTCCCATTTCTGTCTTCATCTTCCTTGACGTCCAGCAGAATCTGGCCCAGTTGGCCACTCCCTCCTTCCAGGGACAGACTCTTCCCCTGCCTTCCCTCTGCCTTCCTTGGTTCTCCTTCTACCTCCCTGCCTGCTCCCCTTCAGTTCCCTTCATGGATTCCTCCTCTGCCCCACCTCTAACTGTTGGGGGGCTCTTAGGCCTCTGCCTGAGCCCTCTTTTCTGTCCACACCCCCTTTCTATGTCCTCTCATCCAGTTCCGTGGTTTTAAAGCTCAACCCCTTCCTGATGATGTCCACATTTGTGTCCATAGCCTGGACCACAATGTTAGCTCCGGATTTGTTTCCATAAGCATGAGCCTGGTGTGTTCACATGGATGTCTTAAAATCATCACGTTAAAACAGAACTCTCTAGGCACCTATCACCACTAAAAAAAAAAAAACAGTCTCCTCCTTTGGGTGAATGGCACCATCATCCACCCATTGCTCAGCCCCCAAATCCTGGGGGTCATCCTCCATTCCTTCCTCTCCCTGCCCCCCTCCCGGCATCCATCACCAGCCTATAGCTCAGCTCCAAATGATATACCCAAACTAGCCTCTTCTCCCCACTGCCATTGCCATCATCCCAGTCCTGGCCACTGTCATCTCTCCCTCAATTGTTAGAATAACCTCCTCTTCTTGCCCCCATAATCTATTCCCATGGCAGCCTGAGCTATCTTTTTAAGACTCCAGTCAGAGCATGGCACCCTCATCCTTTAACCCTCTGTAGACTTCCCACTGTATCGAGGATAAAATCCAAACTCCTTACCCTGCCTGGCCCCTACTGACTGCCCCCTCACCCCTCGCCCACACAGCTCCAGACACAGAGGCCCGTTGCTGTGCCTGCAGCTTACGGAGCCTGCTCCTCCTCGGGCCCTCGTATGCCAAGAGTGTTCCACCCCTAGTTCTTCAGGCCTGCCCTGACCACCCATCTAAAGTAGGTTTCCCCTAGTCACCAGAGGATAACCCTGCTCCCCAGGTACACACACGTAAGTTCCATAGGAAGAAAGGATTTGCCCTTCTTGTTCCCAACTGTATCTTCAGCGTATCATAAGCCCTCAATACGCATTTGTTGAGTGAGTGGATAATCCCATTGTACAGATGAGAAAACTGAGTCCCAAACAAAGGTTGCCCTTTGGTGATGGTCACCCAGCTGGGAGCAGCAGAGCTGGCTCCAGGTCCCCCATGAGGCCTGCCCTGCTTCCATGTAGTCCAGAGGGGATGGTGGTGATGGGCAGGAGCCTGCTTGCTTGGTGAACTGAGAGGGAGAGCTGGGGGGCATGAGATCTGAGAGCCACTCTGATGGCCGCAGACCTTCCCTCCTTGTGCCTGTCTGCCTGTGACGGATGCTCAGCTCTGAGATTTTTTTCCTTTATTCCTCCTCTCGCTTTCTCCCCACTGGGTCTTTTTAGGTGGTAATTACAGCTGAAGTGGACAATCTGTCTTTTTATTTTTAGGCTTTGACGCTCAGACACCAGGCTTTGGACAGTCAGTGCTGCCTAGAAATAGGTGGCTGACACCCAAGGCAGGGTGCTGCCAGGGCTGATGGCGGGCAGGCTGGGGGCTGGGGTGGGGGTGTTGACATGCAACCCCTGCAGCTTTCCGGAGCATGGGTAGAGCCTTGACCAGGGAGCCGGGAGACCAGGTCTGGCCACTTCTGCTCTCTGGCCTTGGGTAAGCCCCTGGCCCTCTCTGCCTCACCTTCCGGCCCAGGCACAAAGAGGGGCTAGCCCAGATGAGCTCCACGGGCCCTGCAGATTCCAGGGTGGAGGGCCCAGAGCTGGCCGGGAGGGGTTTTCCTGGCGTCTCTGTGACGAGAGATAACAGGAAGGATGAGGGAGCCTGGACGGGGCCACCTGGGCGGGAGCTGTCCTGTGATGAGCGATGGCCTGCGTGTGGTCAGACCCTTCCTCTCTCTCTGCGCCTTCCACTGCTTCCTGCGGCCTTCACTTCTTCATTGTCCCAAAGTTCTGTCTAGCGCATCCTTCCTCCTCGGGCTGCCATCACCAAGCTCTCCTGTTCCCTGTGGGCCCCGGGGACTGGACCACAGCCTCCATGGGCTGACAAAACAGGAGGCGCCAACCCCAGGGGCCTCTGACTCCAACCGGCCCAGCTGTTTCCTCGGAGTGCCCCGGCTCCACCCAGCTGGCCTGGCCTTCTCCTCCTCTGCAGGGGGCATTGGTGGCCCTTCCCCGAAAGGGTTCATCTGGATATCCACTCACTCATTCATTCACTTACTCATTTAAAAAATAGGGAGCCGATGTGGCTCAGTGGTTGAGCGCCAGCTTCCCACATACAAGGTCCTGGGTTCAATATAAAAAAAAAAATTTCATGGGGTGCCAGGTGCTAGAAGATATGGCAGTGAGCAGACAAGGAGCCTTCTAGTTGGAGGAAACAGACAACCAGATCATAACTAGAGAGGAGCTGTTAATGCTGAGTGCTAGACTAGGCATTGAGAGGTGAGGGGTGGGGGGCTTCTTTCTGTCAGGTGGTCAGAGCTGGCCTCTCAGAGGAGGCCACGACACGAAGGAGGCGGCTTAGGAACATCTGGCCCCTGTGGGCTGCCCGGGAGGGGTGTGTGTGTCCCTTCTGCGGCCTGAGAGAGGGGCCTTCAGGAGTGGTATGGACGGGCCAGTGGCTCTCCTGGGGGCTCAGAACTGCAGTGTGCATCAGTCTCCCTCTCGAGGACTGAAGAGGCCTCTGGGAGTTTTAGGGGAAATCTGAGCCCAAGTCCAAGACTTCTCAAGCTGAGTCTCCCTGAACAGACTGGCTCCTCTGGGCAAAGAGATCTAAGGCTGTGATGGTGGGTCGTCCCTCTTTGTCCTTTGGGATAACATCTGGCATCCCAGAGGGTCTGAGCTGGAGACTGCACGTGCCCCAGAGCCCAGGGCTGGACATGACCGAAGTCACATGGCCGGTCAGTAAGAGATGGCACCGCCCAAGTCCTCTGGCCCCAGCCTAGAGCTGGCCTCCCTGCCTTCTGTGGATGAAGGGGTAGGAAAGGAAGATGGGGTGTCATGAGGATAACAGTTCAGGGGCTGCCTTTGCCTCTGGGAGGGGCTGATGGTCTGATCCCCCAGCTCCGCCCAATGGCAGGGGTCCCTTAGGGACCTTTGAGGCCAGAGTGGAGATGGGTGGGGACACGATGCAAACAGCCCAGGCCTCTGACCTAGGAGCTGCAGCAGGATGCCCTGATTCCCAGCTTCAGGGATTAGTCAGAATTTATCTCCCAGGCAGGTCCCTGGGCCTCAGGCAGGGATCTGGGCAGCTGCCTCGCCAGGCAAGAGGAAGTGGCTTGTCCCGGAGGCTACGGGCAACGGCAGCTGTGCCCTGAGCCCAGCTGCAGGGACACTGGGTGCCCTGACCCCTGGTCTTTTTATGGAGGATGCTGGGGGTGGACGCCTGACTGGGAGTCCGTGGGCTGGTACTGCCCAGTTATCCGGGGAAGGAAGCACTCTAGCATATGGCAAGGCCCCTTTTTTACCTGTCACCACGACACAGCCCTCCTTCTGTCTTGCAAGCAATAGAGCTGACCATTACTGGGCGCTCGCCTTGAGCCAGATCCTACTCTAAGCACATTAAGGGTAATAAGGCTTAATCTATAATGTTCCCATTTTACAGATGAGCAAACTAAGGCACAGAGAGGTAAATTAACTTGCCCAAAGGTTACACAGTTCTCAGTGACAGAGCCAGGATACAAACCCAGGAAGCTGTCCCCAGTAGCCAAGCTTCTAACTGCCTCAAGCACCAAATGCTACATCCACTCATCCTGAGGGTAAGTGAGAGCATGAGTGCAGCTTCAGAACACCAAGCACACAGTGGGCATGTTCCTGACCTCATTTCTGGGCCCTAGAACGCTCCCTTGGCTCCCCATGTCCAGGGAGCTCACGTGCCGGAGGGTAGAGGGGCTTGGCTGGGTCCTCTGGCCTCCTTTGCTGCTGCGGGTTCTGGCTCCCAGCACCCCCAGCTTTCGGTCGGCTCCTTTCCAAGTTCTTTTATTAATTCCCTCTCTCCAGCAAGAGAACTTTAATTAGCCAGGCCGATTTATCTATATAAATACAAATGGCTGGTGCTCCGTGGTGGGGCGGGAAAGTAAAGGGGAGCTGGGTCAGCGGGTTGCCTAGGGCAGAGGAAGTGA
>JAQZBX010015883.1:0-37083 GCA_029593785.1 Cabassous unicinctus
AAAAAAAATCTATGGAACTACACTACACAAACAGTGAATCCGAAGTTAAACCATGGGCTTAATTATAGTAGAATTATAAAAATATGCTATATTATAAAAATATGATTGTTCTGTATACCCACAACTTCTCTAATAAAGAATAAAACTTTAAAAAGGTATATGCATCTTCTTATTTACAAACTGTTTGAAAAATCATCTCCAAAGTGTTCCAAATAATAACTATTCTTATGCCTTTGCATATCTATATGAATTTAAGGATTAGTATATAAAGTTTGATGGAAACAAGTGTTGTAATTTTGATATGAATGGAATTGAAATTAAAGATTTATTTGAGTAGTTCTGGTGAAGATAGCAGCTTAAGTTCCTTCGAGATGACTTTCCCCCGTAGAATCTTTGAACAACTAGCAAAATCTGGCAAAGCCATCTTCCTCAAAACTCCAGAAATCAATTAAAGGGTTGCAGTAACTGGTATGTTCCAAAAGAAGAAAACACAACTTTTTAAAGCCCCAGGATGTGTATATGCATTGCAGGTGATGTGCCACACTAATGAAAGATGTTTATGTGGGATGTTATGGGAGGTATGGGAGGTGGGGAACATGGGAATCCCTGTAATTTTTGTGTAACATTTATGTAATCTAAGCATCTTAAAAAAAAAAATATATATATATATATATATATAAAAAGTAGGAGAAGCTCAAGGCAGCTTTACTGGCCCCTCCCCACACCCTCTCCAGCATGGTGTGGAGCCAGCCTGTGCTTTCATTGTGGGTCCCTAGTCCTGTTTTTCAGGAAGCAGAATAGCTTCTATGCATATACTGTGATGCTTGTTTCTTGGTGCCAGTCTTTCAGATGGCAGCCTGGAAGACTGAACCAGGAAATTTGTCTCTGGATTGCCCTTCCAGGACTTGCCTTGCAGGCAGAAGCAGCTTGGGGGTAGCTAAAGCAGAGTAAGAAACAATTAAGTCAAAATGGCCTGGGGCAAAGGTTAGCTGTTTTGAGTCATACAACAGAGGACCTGGGAGGGGGTACCTATTTCATAGGGAGTAGAGGGGACTTTCTGATTCCTATAAATGATGAAAATTCCTAAGGGCATGACTAAGCACAAGCCCATGGCGTGATTCATTCTCAAAAAAGACAGAGGGGACACTGCATTTCACTTTCGTCTCAGCTGATTTTCTAGATAGGAGGGATAAACTCTGAAGGAGGCCACCAGCCAATCCAGAGCCAATTTGCAAAGACTGTGAAAGTAGTTTTTTGTTGTTGTTGGTTGGTTGGTTCCTGTTAGTTCCTGGAACTCAAGGAAATCTCTGTCTTATCATTATCTGGATACAAACGTAAAGACAGCTCAGGACTAAATATCAGTGTTAACACATAAAAATATTAAAATGTACAGTGTACAACAAAAGATTAAATACAAACAAAGAAATTGTATATCATGGCCTATCCAAAGGGGCAAGATAAAAATCAAGGGATTATAAATTAAGAACAGAAGTTGGACCTACCAGACAAAGAATTAATTTTTAAAAATATTTTTATATATTTTTAAAGATACTTAGATTACACAACTGTTATACAAAAAATATATAGGTATTCCCATATGCCCCACCCCCCACATCTCCCACACCCTCCCAATAAACAACATCCTTCATTAGTGTGGCACATTCATTGCAATTGATAAACACATCTTGGGGCATTGCCATTGAGCATGGACCATAGTTCACATTGTAGTCTACACTCTCTCCCACACAATTCTGCAGGCTGTGGGAAGATATGTAATGGCCTATACCTGTCACTGCAATGCCATTCAGGATGGTTCCCAAGTCCTGAAAAAGCCCCTGCATTACACCTGTCTTTCCCTCCCCCTGTCCCCAGAGCCAACAGTGGCCACTGCTTCCACATCAATGCTGTAATTTCTTCCAATGCTAGAATCACAACAAGCCAGACAAAGACTTTAAAAAATGATTCTCAATATGCTCAAGGAGATAAAGGAAAACACAGGGAAAGAACTAAGGGATATTAGGAAAATGGTGAATGAAATATATGAGAATCTCAATAAAGAGATAGAAAATTTTAAAAGGAACCAAACAAACACTGGAGTTGAAGACCACAGTAGCTGAAATGAAAAATTCCCTAGAGTGTTTCAAGAGCAGATTGGAGCTGGGAGAATAAAGAATCAGTGAACTTGAAGATAAGACAATTGAAATGGTTCAGACTGAGGAGCAGAAAGATAAAAGAATGAAAAAGGTGAATGGAACCTAAGAGACTTCTGGGATACCATCAAGCATACCAATGTATGCATTATGGGAGTTCCAGAAAGAGAAGAAAGATAGAAATGGAGAGATGGAATATTCAAAAGCAGAAACCTTCCCAATTTCAATGAAAAGCATGAATACACACATTTAAAAAGCCCACTGATCCCCAAACTGGATAAACTCAAAAGAGAACCATTCCTAGACACATAGTAGTCAAACTGCAGATGCCAAGGACAAGGAAGAAGTTCTGAAATCTGTAAGACAAAATCAACATATTATGTAAAGGGAGTACCTATAAGATTAAGTGCAAATTTCTCATCAGAAACCATGGAGGCAAGAAGGCAGTGAGACAAAATGTCTATATGCTGAAAGAAAAAAATTGCCAACCAAGAATTTTATTTATGTTGAGACTAACTTTCATAAATGAGGGTGAGATTAAGACATTCCCAGTTAAACTAAAGCTGAAGGAGTTCATCACCACTAGACCCTGCTCTCCAGGCAATGCTAAAGGGAATTCTTCAGACTGAAAGGAAAGGATACCAGACAGTGGATAGAAACAGCATAACGAAATAAATAACTGGTAAAGATAACCAGATGCCAGTACTATTGTATGGTATTTTTTAGTATGTAAATGCACATTTTACTTCTCACATGTTCTAAAAACAAATGCATGAAAAGTAATGATAATCCATGGTTTAGGACTTAAAATGCATAAGGATATATTTTTCAAGAAGTACAACAAAAAGGTGTGGGAATTGAGAGGTATAGGAACAGGGTGTGTGTGTGTATGCTACAGAAGTTAAGTGGTATCAAATCAAACACAATTGTTATGGATTTAGGAAGTTAAATTTAAACCCCATGGTAACCATAAAAAATCTGAAAAATACATACAAAAGAAAATGAGAAGGGATGCAAGATGGTACACTAAAAAAAATCAAGTAAATATGCACATAGGGATTAACAGAAGAATTGAGGGACAATGGGGTCAGACCCACAGGAATGGATTAAGTTCAAGAACATGTTTTTCTGGGAGTACATACAGCTTCAAACCACTACACTCCACCCTCTGGACCTCATACAAATACATCTATTCCATAACAATATTCCAGAAGCCTTAAATCATTTCAGTAAAGTGTCATTAAAATGAGTTATGGGGCACAATTCCTCTCTGTCTGTGGACCTGTAAAACAAGTTATTTTCTTGAAATATACAATGGAGGCCTCATATAGGATAAACATTTCCATTCCAGAAGGGAGAGATTGGAAGGAAAACAAGGGTCACAGTTGCCAAACATTTCTGAAACCCAGCAGGGCAAACTCCATTAGATTTCAGGGTCTGAGAGTCATCTATGGATGGATGTTTTGTCCTCAGGGCCTGATGGAGAGGCAGCCCCACCCTTTCCAAGTGCTTGTGCAGTGGCCAGCTCTCTCTGAACATGGTTGGTCTTTCCACAAATGCCAGGACACAGGCCCCACCCTCTCCCAGCATTGGGATGGGAGCCAGGGCCTTCGCAAATGCTGTGACAGAGGGTCCACCCTCTCTGAGCACTGGGGTGGCAGGCAGGCTCTCTGTAGTGCTGGGGCTCAGGACCCAGCATCTCTGAGCATTGGGGTGGTAGCACTCTCCCTGAACAATGATGCACACGACCTGCCTCTCCAAGCACAGGGGTGAACCTGCCCTTTCTACACACCGGTTGGGCCACTCTTTTGGCCTGAGGAGATCTCTTCAGTCCATGGTTCTACCCTTGAAGTCATTCAGTCCATGGTTCTACCTTAAAGTCATTCTTTCTTCAATCCATCCCTTCTCTGTACCTTTCAGTCCAGGCTGGCAGTAGTTCTGTTCATACAAACTTTGCAAAAACCTCGTTGGCTTTGTGTGCAGTTCATATGAGTCCAAACCATCAGGCAATAGAGCTTTCCACAGATCCTTCCTTCATAACTGCATTTCCAATCCTGATTTCCAGTGAAATGGCTGACTGGATCCATGTTCAGTTAAACCCACACATGGAGCCCTGTCCTCCAGGAACTCACTTTCCAGAAGCTCAGGGAGGTCCCTGACAGAGCTGCTTCTGGCAATAGTCTCGTATCATAGTCTGGGTAGGTTCAGAATTTTCCAAACCATCCATTTCTGGCTTCTTTTTGCTTAAGGGTTCAGTTCTCAGCTTATCCCTTTACTCTCACATTTTACTATAAGCTACAAGGAGGAATCAGGCTGCACTTTCCACACTTAGCTTAGAAATCTCAGCTAAAGATCCAAGTTCATTGCTTTCAATTTCTGCCTTCCATTTGATATCAGAACACAATTTTGTCAAGTTTTCTGCCACTTTAAAATGAGGATTGCCTTTTCTCCAGTTTCCAGTAACACGTTCATCATTTCCTTCTAAGCTGCTGTTGGAAGTACATTTAGCATCTGTATTTCTACCAACAATATCTTCAAAGCAATCTAGGCTTTTTCTATCGAGCACCTCACAATTCCAGCCTCTACCCATTACCCAATTCCAATGCCATGTCCACATTTTTGGTTTTTGCAAGAGCAGCACCTCACTTTTCAGTACCCAAAGCTGTTTTAGGTTCTTTGTTGCTAAAGCAAATACCACCCAATTGGTTGGCTTAAAGAATGGAAATTTATTGACTTGTGGTTTTGAGGCTAGAAGTCCAGAATCAAGGCACAACCAAGACAGTGCTTTCTCTCGGAAGACTGGCACTCTGGGGCTGGCTGCCAGCTGTCCCTTGTCTTTGGCTTCTCTGTCACATGGTAATGCACACAGCGGCCTCTCCTGGAGTTTTCCTCCTCTTCTGGGTTCTACTGACTTTCAGCTTCTGGCTGCTTCATCTGGCTTTCTCTTCCTGTGGCCTTCCTTATACAGACTTCAGTAATAGGATTCAGCTGGGTCACACTTTATCTGAAGTAACTTCATCGAAAGGTCTTATTTGCAGTATATTCAGACCCACAGGAATGGATTAAGTTTAAGAACATGTTTTTCTGGGGTACATAACTCCAACCACCACAGATTCTAAGAAGAATTAACTCAAATCCTGTTTAAACTCTTCCAAAAACTTGGCAGGGAGAGATCACTTACTAACTCATTCTATGAGGCCAATATCACCCTAATACCAAAGCCAGATAGAGATACCACAAGAAAAGAAAGTTATAGACCAATATCTCTTATGAATATAGATGCAAAGATCTTCAACAAAATACTAGCATCCCGAATCCAACAGCACATTAAAAGAATTATATACTATGCGTAAATGGGATTTATCTCAAGTAGGTAAGGGGGATTCATCATATAAGAAAAGCAATCAATGTAATATACCGCATTAATAAAACAAAGGGAAAAAAAAGCACATGATCCTTTCAATTGAGGCAGAAAGGGCATTTGACAGATTCCAGCATGCCTTCTTGATAAAAACATGTAGAAAACAGGAATAGAAGGAAACCCTCTCAACATGCAAAGGGGCATATATGAAAAACCCACATCTAAAATCCTACTCAATGGTGAAAGACTGAAAGGCTTTCCCTCTAACATTAGTAACAAGACAAGGATGCCCACTGTCACCGCTGTATTCAACATTGTGCTCAGATGTTGTAGCCAGAGCATTTAGGCAAGAAAAAGAAATAAAAGGCACAAAACTGGACAGAAGAAGTACAACTCCTTATTTGCAAATGACATGACCCTATATGGAGAAAATCCTGGAAAATCCACAACAAAGCTTCTAGAGCTCATAGACAAATTCAGTAAAGTGGTGGGGTACAAGATCAACATGCAAAAATCAGTAGCATTTCTAAACACTAGTGATGAACACTCGAAAGAAAGAAATCAAGAAAAAATTGCCTTTACAATAACAATTAAATAAAATCAAATATCTAGGAATAAATTTAACCAAGGATTTATAGGACTTGTATACAGAAAACTATAAAACAATGCTAAAAGAAATTTAGAAAAATACCTAAAAAAATTGAAGGACATTCTGTGTTTTTAAATTGGAAGACTAAATATTGTTAAGATGTCATTTCTATCCAAAATGATTTGCATATTTAACACAATCCCAATTAAAAGTCCAACAGCCTTCCTTGAAGAAATGGAAAAGCCAACTATTATATTTGTATGAATATCAGCACAGACTCTGGAGCCAGGACGCTTGGGTTTGGATAACAGTTTAGCCTCTTGTTTGGTTTTGGGCAAGTTACTTAACTCTCTAAGCCTCAACTTTCTCATCTATACGGGTTGTTGTGAGTACTGAATGAATTCAATTGTGAGTACTGAAAGTCTCATCTTTCTCATCTGTACGGGTTGTTGTGAATACTGAATGAATTTGCAAACCCAAATATGCAAGTACTAGCATTGAATGAATATATATACACACGTATTTATATACATATTTATATATAGTATACATATATACATAGTCATATTCATATATATAGTTCAGAAAGGTGCCTGACTCCAGTGTGTCTTCTTGATAAAAACATGTAGAAAACTAGGAATAGAAGGAAACTTCTATTGGCATATTCTATAGATATTTGAACTATTACTATTATTATTTTGCCCAGGTTAAACTCCTCAAATCCTCAGATCCTCAGCTATATTCCATCTTCAGAGATGAGAAGAAACCAAATTTGCGTCCTTGGGACCAGGACAGGGTCTCCGGAGGGGAGAAGCCTTGCAGGTCCTTTCCTTCAGCCTCCTTGAACCAGTAAGGAAGAGCTGGGCCCTGCCCCTGAGGTCTTCTGTTAGGGCTCATGGCAAGAGAAGGGACATGTACTATTACAACCAGAGCAGGGTAGGAACCACAATCAGTTGCAGAAGCTGCTGGAAAAAGCAGTAATACTTGGGCTAAAACTTGTGCAGAGAGAAGCCCAAACCATTTCCGTGTTCCTCCGGTGGAACTCTGGAGGCCTAATTCATCACTGGCACGTAGAAATTAAACCCTCTCTGCTTATCTCCCACGGAAGAGTGGAACACAGAGAGGCCCGGGGGTCCAGAGGTCTCCATGACACCTAGGGAGAGGTGGGATGTGATTTATTAGAATGTGCACAGCTCTCTTGGCTTTTGTCCTTTGAGCAGTGCTGGGAGCCAACCAGACCCAGCTACTTTGCATACTAATAAAGATTGGTGCATGTAATTATTCAGCAGTCACACCGTTATTCCTTGGAGATAAATCATCCTTGGTTTATTTACCCTTCTTCCTTCAAGTTATCTTAAGTTGCCTTTAATGCACCACCTCTCAAGTTGAGCAGAAGGAGCCAACTACTTTAGTTGTTAATGATATTCTTAGCTTAGCGAGGATTCCATTGGTCTCCCTCTATATTTTTGAGGGGCTCCCCCAGAACCCCCCTCTGGCTGCTCACCCTGGCTTGGCTATTATGTGTGCTTGTTGCAGCAGATATAATATGAGGGTGAGTTGCCAGGCCCAGGAACCCCTTTAAGTTCTTGGAACTTTTAATGTCCTGGGATAATTTGAAGCAGGACTGAGACCTCTCTGGCCTCCTAGTCCTTGAGCAAATTTATTTCCCTTCTTCGAATAAAAGGTCATATGGGAACAAGGCAGCGGGGCACCCTGCTCCTGTATCCAAGTGGACTTACATGGATGGATCACAAGGAATCTCTTCCCCAGCCCATTTTTTGCCCAATTGTATCCACTTTGCAAACCCAAATATGCAAGTGTAGACATTGTGTGCCCTGGAGAAACAGGCCGGACTTCATCAGCAGAGACAGGACAGGGTGCATCTTGCATAATGCCTTACATTCTTCCCATAAGTACCCAAGCCCTAGAATCTATGTTTTCCTTGACAGCTCAAATTTTGAGTCTTTCTGTGATCAGTAAACACTTGTCATTATGTAGATATTTTTACTATGGCAAAACAAACAAACAAGAAAGCATCTAAAGTCAGATGGAGGGGGTGGATCAACATGGGGTCAGCGAAGCAACTGAGCAATGAGGAGAGAAAGAGAGGATGCTGGACTTGTGTGGTGTCCAGCATTCCAACAAGGTGGGGGCAGAACCGAAGCACCTGGGGGCTGGCAGGGGTGGATGTGCCACTCTAGCATTCCTCTAGAATCGTTTCAGTGAGGGAAGCCCCTTTGCTTTGCTCACAGCTGCCTCCTAAATGCCTGGAGCAGCTTTGTGGAAACTTCGTAGGTACTTGATAAATACCTATTGAATCAATTGACTGTAGTGTATCTTTTATTCAAGTTCATATCTTGCTTGAAATTTTCCATAAAAGAAGAGCTTATGTAGAGGTGAGAAATCTGTTCTGTTTAAACATGTCTTCTAACATAGTATGTCTGGGAAGCTGGGTGTGGAAATACAGCCCCGGCCAAGGTAATTTCAAGATTCCCATTCCCCCCAAACCATCAGCACTGTCTTGCTTCTTCTTTAGCAGAAAACCTGCCCTCTGATTTCCCGGGAGTTCTTCCTTCTTGTGTGCAGGTTGAGTCATGATGGAGAGATGATTTAAAACATAGCCTAGGTGGGAGGGAGATAGTCATTAAAAATGTATTTTCTCTGGGAGTTTGTTTTTAAAACTTTGGGCCAGAAAATATGTACAGGAATGTTTGGCTTTTAATAATTAAATCTTGCATTGTTTTAATTTTCTCCAGAGTGTCTCTCTGGAGGAAAATAAAGTTACAAATCCAATATTTATGCTTCTCCTAAAGCATTGGTTGCCAAATGAAATGAGCGTCACTATTTTTCTTCCTCACTGGTTGATTTGTCTCTTGAGGGCTGCCTTTTGAATTTGCAGGAAGGCCTCATGTTGCGTGAGAGTGGGGACGACTCACTGGAAGAGGGGGCGGAGGCTGGGGCTGTTCTTGGTTGAGGAGGGTGTGGGGTCTGGAGTGGCTCCTTGACCCCTGGCCAGCTGCACCCTGAAGCCTGTCCACTCCTTTCCTTCACCTCACTCCACTTCACACACAGGACGTTTTCAGCAGGGAGCAGAAGCTGAATGTCCTGTGCCAAGTCAGCTGCTTGCCTGGATGCTTTAAGCTGCATCTCTCTCTCCACCCCCACCAGCCCTCCCATAGGGGGGTGTCCAGACATGTGAAATGTAAAAAGCATCCAGAACTCTGAATCAGGATCCAGATTTTCCAAGACCCTCAGTTCCCAGGCAACATAAACCTCATCATTGGGTATTTTCCTTTCGTGTCCCCGACGGTGGAACTCACACCTGTAACCATCTCAATTTCAGCCGAGCCCTGGTGAGACACAGAGCAGAAGACGGGGAGCAGGCTGCTTTTGCTGCTCTGCTGGGTACAGTTGGAACCTCTTGGCTCTTCTGCAGCTGTTTGGAAGGAGGAAATAGCTTCTGCAATTGCTGCTTCTGATGTGTTTGACTTTGCAGGTCTGTCGTTCTTTAAGAGCCTCGAGGCACGGGGTGCCTTCCCCTAGAGCAGGGGTGTCTCATGCTCTGGATGGTGGGCACTGCTGCTCTGCTCACAAAGACAGTTGAAACAGGATGTGGCTCAATAGCCAGAGAAGATGCCAGGTTATACTTGGATGGCTAACATCTTGGCCTGCCATATTGAAAGATCTCAGTGAGCAACAGAGAAAGGCAGGTATCATGTCTTCCCCCACACTCTAGCTGCAAATGCAGAATTTAAAAACCGATTCCAGAGGAGACAGCATCAAGTGAAGTTCTGTGGTTTACTAGCATTGCATTCTCAGGTGGAACTTCTATAAGCATCAATATCATCATAGGTTAAATAGGAATGATGATAGTATCTGCCTTATTGGGTCCCTGTGAGGACTGAGAAAATCTATATAAAGGACATGTCACCATACTTGGTACTAAGGAGACACCTAGCAAAGGTTTATTAGAAAGAAAGTGTAGTATTTATTCAACAACGCCATTGGAATCCGACAGACCTGGGTTCGTATTCCAGCTCTGCATCTTAATACTATTTGTGACCTTGTGATTGCTATTTCTAAGTCACAGTTTTCCAGTCTTTAGATGAGGGCACTAATACCCATCTCAGAGGAAATGATAAGGATTAAGTTTGACACTATGTACAAAGTGTTCATCACATGGTAAATCATTATTGTTGTTACTGAAAGAGGTAATGAGTGAAGGAGCCTGGATGTTGCCAACCAGACCATTTCTTTCCTTTTTTCTGGGATCCTTATAGAATTCCTTCTTTGCTAAAAACCTAAAGTAGTAAGGCTGGACCTGGATGTATGGAGACAGGAACATGTTCTCTCATGACCTTGAACATGTATGACATATTCATTCATTCGACTTCATTCATTTATTAAACTTCCTTCCTTTCTTAAACCCTTCATTAAAAAATATGCATCAAGCATGTGACGTGTCAGGCACTGCCCTAGAAGTTGGAGATGAAGGACAGAAAAACATAGTCTTTCCTGTCAAGTCCAAAGCCTTTGAGAATCTAAGAAAAGACACAGCTTTTCTCTCAACAGTAGATGGGGGAAAGGAAAGAACCTACACAGGCATTTAATTTGTTATCTTAGGTCATCAAGAGACCCACCTGCATCCAGCTTGATCTGAATCTTGCATCTTGCTTGATCTCCCTGCACCCACCATTCTAATGGAAACAGCATTTCATTTCCTCAAGAAGCTGATGCCCTCCAATACAACTAGATGCTTCCAGTGGGAACTGTATGTGTCATGAACTCTTCCCCTCAAACATAAACAGATACATACTCCCCACCTCCTGCCATACACATATTACTTATTGTCCCAGTAATATATATGCTACAATCTTGGCCAATAAAAGCCCTTTTGAGAATATTCAAAGTGGACCTGAGAGAGGGTCAGTTCTATCTGAACAAAGAATTTGTGAGATGAGAAGCTTGGGAGCTGCCAATATCTATATTTCTCAATATTTAGAAGAAACAAGGATGCCATTATTGAGAACCAATAGAAAAGTGACGATAAGAGCCCGCGAGAGCGTGCCAATGTAGCCTTTGAGTCCCTTGTTTAATTTTATTCCTGAGACCATGTGTTCTGGCCCTACCCAAGGTTTGGGTTTGAACCTCCATCATGGATGGATTCCATGATACATCACATTCTACTTTTGCCTAACCTTATTCAAGTTGAGTTTCTGTCTCTTACAACCCAAACCATCTTGATGGATACAGCATCCATGGACCGGTATCTGGGTCCCAGTGAGAGAAAGATAAGAAAACCAGATTTGATGGCTTGTGTGATGAGCGTCACGACAGATGGGAACTCAGGATGCTGTGATAGAGAACGGGTGCTTCAAGAATTCAAGAATTCCACGAAGAATGGCTCCATTGTGTCCTTTCAGGAAGAGTAACAGCCAGGTCTTCTGTTCTTTGTGGAACAAGTGTGTGTGCATGAATATGAACTAATCTAGATGAACCAACCTGGCTTAGTCGAATGGCAGAATGAGAATTTAAAGCAGACTCGCGTGGTTGGATGTTTTGTCATTCACTCCCTTTCACCTCCCGTATTATCCCAGGGTTAATCTTCAGTAAGACAAATGGCCACTCTTGGCCTGTGTATGTCAACTGCAACATTAATCCATCTCCCGTCCTCCCAGGCCTCCTTCTGACACTTCCTGTTTAATAGCAGGCCTCATCAGCTCGTTGTGCCAGGGACTTTTCCTACTGTCTTCTCCCAAAAGAAAATGCCTCCTTCATTCAGGAGTTGAAGTTCATGTGACACTCTACATACCCAGGGTCTATTTAATGAGACCCTTAAACTCATAGCTTCCATTCATGAAGCCCCTACAATGTATTGGGTCCTTCATTAGTTTCCTTATCCACATTATTTCCTTCATTCTTCACCATGGTTGAATGAGGTAGCATCAGTGACCCTTGGTTTCAGATGAGGATCCAAGGGGTGAAGGGATCTGTCCCAGGTGGCTTTGGGTCTCTGACTCAAGCCTGTTTGACGCCACAGCCCTTGAACACTAGGTACCTTGTGTGTTCCCCCAGCCCATAGCTTCAGGACCCGGGACAGCGCCTGGCACATTTTGGGCTTTCAATAGTTATGTTCTGGATTAATGTAGCGCCTGGATATCTGAAGAGGCATGGGAGAGATTCTAAACTCCTAGGAAATATCTATTTTGAGACTCTTGGGCTTATAGCCAAGCACTATGTGATAGCTGATCTGGTCCCACTTTACACATGAGGAAACCGAGGCCCCAGTGTCACACAGAATGTAAATACTGGAGCAAGACTTTGCACCCACGTTCTTTTCTAGTGCCTTCAGTGGGCAGGAGTGCCCTTCACGTGTTCCTTTCCCAGCCTTTCAAGGTTGCAGGACTCCAGCAGGAGGGGGAGGGTCTTTGCTGGGGCTGCTGCTGCTGTGATAACACGAGTCACAATGCCACCCTAATTGCCTACATTATGAGGCTGGCAGGCCCGGCACTTGGGTGCTCTCAAGGCAGGTCTCCAATTAATCTTTTCTTCTCTGATTAAGGCTCATGTCCTGCAATTGTTGTGGATGGGGAGGGGTGGATGTTTTAAAGAGTAAGTAGAGGAGTTGGGGCTTTACCATGTTGAAGTTAGCTCAGACATGATCGCTTCGTGGCCCAGAACATCCAAATCAACATGTGAAACAATATGGAGCCCATTACTGGCTCTGCGTCCCTGAGGAGCCCCAG
Source organism: Cabassous unicinctus (assembly GCA_029593785.1). NCBI lineage: Eukaryota > Metazoa > Chordata > Mammalia > Cingulata > Chlamyphoridae > Cabassous > Cabassous unicinctus. The sequence goes on from JAQZBX010015883.1 coordinate 12,847, forward strand.
CATTTGCTGGGCTGGTTGGCAACGGTTGTATCAGTGCATCAGGAAAGGCAGGGTCTCCTGCTGCTGGTACAAGACTTAGGAAGGTCAAAAGAGGATGGGGAGGCCTCGCTACCTGGGTGGAAGCAAGGCAAATCTTGAATTACATTGTGTGCTAAGTTTTCTTTCATTAATCAGATACATATTTATTGCAAACCCACCCTGTGTCGTATCTTGTGCCTGGAAGTGGGGTGAAGTGGGGAGTACAGAGCTATGTCCCTGAACTCCTGAGGCATTTGCTCTGGAAGGGGAGACTAGTAGTAGTCAAATTAATGCAGTAATGAGTATATAATTGCAGGCTGAGAGAGATTCTCTGACTGCATGGGACAGTTTATTGATTTGATTTAGTAAACACTTATATAGCACTTACCATGTGCCTGAAATTATCCTAAATACTTTATTTATAGTAATTCATTTAATATTCATAATAACCCTATGAGGTAGGTCTTACTATTACTTATTATCATCTACATTGTACAGATGAAGAAACTGAGGCACAGAGAGGTTAAGTAATTTCCCCAAGGTCACACAGCTAGTAAGTGGTGAGACTGGTGCTGGGGAAGTCATGGACACACACTCAGCAGTCATCTCCCAGCCCTTGTAGGCTCCCCATCTCCTCTTCTATTGTGGGACGATGGGTCAATCTATTTCCATTCCACAACAAGGGGGAGATGTTAGGTCTAATGAAAAGACCTGACCAGACCAGACCTTAAGCCTGGAAATGGGGCACAAGCAGCCCCAGATGCTTCTCGGGGGAGGAAACTCTCAGTGGCAGGGCCCCCTCCCCTGGGGTCAGTAAACATCCCCCCTCGGGCAGCACAGACTTATCTCTTGTCTCTGATGGGAAGTGGGGCATGTGGAGTCTACTGAGCCTGACCCCAGCAGTTTGGCCTTCCCAGAAGACGGGCCTCAATGTGTTCTCCTTCCCTGCTCCTTTGGACCCTCTGTGCTGTGTAAGTAATAAAGAGGCCGTTTGCTGGATGTTTCTGCTGTGCCCACAGGCTGGGCTCCCAGGACACACCATGTAGCAACTCACTCCAAAGCTGGGACCTAAGCCTTGCTCCAGGGTTTATATACCCTTGACCACTGGGGACCACCTCTTTGCTGAGAATAGGTAGCAATGGAACCTGTGTCTGTCTGGGCTTCTGACCCGCTTTTGTGTGAAGTGACTTTGGGGAGCGATTTAAAGGGGGGAGAGATGTTAAGTAAAAAAAAACAGGAAAGAGCATTTCAGGTGAAAAGAGCAGCATGAACAAAGGCCCTGGGGCTGGAGTGAGAGTGGTAAATTGGAGAGGTTTGGTGTGAGATGGAGCTCGGTTGGTAAGCTGGAATCAAATCCTGCTGGTCTCGTGGGACATACTGAGGAGTTTGTAGTCTTTACCCAGAAAATGTGAAGCCACAAAGGTGGTATGCAGTCAGATTGCTGTGAATCTGGAAGTCCAGGTGTATCTACAGGACTCAGGACTGGGCAGGTTGGAGACCTTCAGGGGAATAAAGATGGTGGTGGTGGTGACGATGATGAAAACAATAATAGGAATAGCTGCTATTTATTAAATGCTTACTACCAGGCACCTGCTAGAACCTTTATTATCAATCTCTCATTCAGTTCTCACAATTACTTTGTATGAGAGTATGGGTGTTAGTATACCATTTTACAGATGGCAATCTAAAGCTTAGAGAACTTCAGAAGTTCATCGGTGCTACACAGCTGTACTGGCAGGACCATTTATGGCACTCACACCTGGTTCCTGAGGCTGGGCTTTTATACACGCTGCTGAACATTTGTCCTGAGAGAAGAGAGAAGGACGAGCATATGGGACCTTTCAGTCAATGATCATTAGTTGTCTGCCAGTGTCCTAGGGGGCTTTTTATCATATTCTATCTCATTTAATTCTCATCACAACTCAGTGAGGCAGCTATTATTGGACCCATTTCACAGATTAGGAAATGGAAGCTCAGATAAGTTGCCCATGGTCACATGAAAATCAGAGTCAGGCTTTTAACCCAGGTCGTCAGGCTTCAGGTTATCTGAAGAAATTTCCCTGACTTTCTCTGGTCTGAATTCTCAGACTGCCCACGTGTCACCCTTCCATTTCCGTGCTGCAGGATTCCAGGTCAAATATTGAACAGTCTTGTTCTCCAGTGGAGACAGGACCCTACCCAGCCCCAAAGGCTTCATCCTGCTGGTCTCTAAAGCGGTCTTTGCAATGCTTGCTAGTGATTTGTTTTCCCCAGTGTGCTTTTATTCTGGCGCTTGAGAGATGAGGCGTGTGCATGTCCCCGTCTTGGTGTGGGACGTGCAGAAGGGTTTTCTTACCTTTAGGGAGGAACCCAAAGCGCCTCTCTAGTTGAATTGACCACCCGTGAACCGGCTGGCCTCTGCATTTCTTGTTATATGTGATAATAAGTTTTTTATCGCCTAAGTCATTTCAAGTTAATTCTGTTGTTAGTTGAGGCCAAAAGGACCCTAAATGACACACTCCCCTTTGGATTAATTAACCTTTGAGGGAAGAGAGAGAAGGAGCAAGGGAGGAAGCGAGCCAGGGATCTGCCTACTGGGACGAGGTGAGCGGGGCCTTATCCGCTCTTCCTGCCCTGTGAACTGCGGGGATTGGTGGGTGTGCCCTCGTTTCATTCCTGCCAGGGTTCAAGTATAGCAGCTTTTTCCACCAGAGAAAATCTGGGCTTTGGTCCCCTAACTAAACCAGCTGGCGCCCTCTGTGTTCTCAACGAGGGTGCCTGTCTCTTAAAGAATCCCTCTTTCAAGTTTCTAAAAGCCAAAGCTGGTTGATCTGGAAATTTCCAGGTCTTTGATTCTTTAAAAAGCCATCGTATATAAGGCGCTGCGAGGAATACCGTCCGCTCAGCAGTGTGAGAATTTATCGCCAAACTCCTGGTCTATTCCCACGCGGTGTCTAAGTCACAGTGTGCACACAGCATCTCAGGCTCGTCATTCAACCTGATCTTCTGCGGGGGACAGCTGGCTCCGTTTTACCCAAGTCATTAAGGCCTGGGACTCTGAGGGCCTGACCACCTGGTCAACGAAGGAGGCTGGTTTTTATCAGTTTCAGATGAGGTACCAAAGCCTCCGCCTTGCTGCTGTCCTTGTTGGAAGTCAGGTGTGGAGTCTTTGCCAAAGTGGTCCTCCAGGGCTTTTTTGTTGAGGGACCTGGGAGATGCTCTACGAGCTCGGGTCTGCCGACCTTCCCTGGGTTTCAGAAAGCTCACGCCTTGGGCTCTTTAGCTATTTAGAAGGTAAGAAAGGCAAGAGCAAGACCCCTTCTGAGCTGCAGAGACTCACGGTGACCCGGGGAACTTCTACTCTTGCCTTCCTTGAGTCCTGTCTTCACGGCAGAGTTGGGGACTGTGTTTAATGGTTACAGAATTTCTGCCTAAACATATGTGGGATGAATCTCATTTAGAGCCCCAGCTCTTCACCCTTCTCTGTGTCCATGCCTTTTCCCACGGAAGTCTGCAGGGCCTCCCACCCCAGGCTGGGCAAGTCACGTGACTTGGTTTGGTCAATAGCATGAGGCAGAAGTATCGATGTCCCAATTCTGAGCCTGAACTTCAGGAGGCTTTGCATGTTTTCACGTGCTCTTTTGTCCTTCTGCCATCACCATGATAAGAACATGCCTGGACCATTGGTTGATAACAAGGAGTGGATCAGAAAGATGTGGAATAGAGACACACCCAGGTGAGGTTGGCATAGATCAGCTACAAGGCAGCTGTTAAGTAAAATAAAATAGCTGCTTGCATTAGGTGTCGCTGGGAGGGACCCCCTTTCCGGGAAAGGCTTTTCTAGTTGACAAAAACAATAACCTGCAGAGGCTTTCCAGGAAAATGTAATGCACCCTACAGAGCTGGCAACACCTGGTGATAAACCAGTTTTGGTCCTGGAGAGAGAGCTTATCAGAATGGACAAGCATACCATACTTATCATTGTATATCTGCACCCCACTTTGTAAGATTCCCCTAGGTAAAAAGGAAACAATGTCAGCCAATCAGAACACTTCTTCATTTGTTTCCATTTTTGTCCTCTATGAGCCTCCCCTTTCCATCTCCTCATTGTAGCTCCCTTCTACTTTCTGAATGGGATGTTGCCCGATTCATAAATCGTTCAATAAAGTGATGAGATCCTAAATTGCATGAAAAGTATTCCTTTTAACACAACCAACCCTAGACATGGGAGCAAACCCAACTGAGCAGGCAGAATTATGTAGCTGACCCCTGGCTAACCTCAGATGGATAAGCAATAAACCCTTATAGCTGAATGTCACTGAGATTAAGTGCTGTTTGTTACATAGCATTACTGTGGTGATAGATAGCAAGTACAAGATGTGTCATCAGTTATCACATTGCTTAGTAAAATTTGGCTTGTCATCTCTGCAAAACTGTACACTCTTTTGGGGTAAAGAAATCAGTAAAAAAAACTATAATAATCCTATAATAATAAAAATAAGAATTATGTTGTATTGTACATACTGCACTAATAATTATCATAGTGATCACAGCAGCCCCATGAGATGGAAACTATTACCATATCCACGCTACAGACAAGGATGCTGAGAGTTGGGCAAAAAGCTGAAGGGCTCACAGCTAAGGCACATCCCAGTGCCCTGAGCACCGAACCCAGCGGCGACTGTAGAGCTAGTGTTCAAATGTCGGCTGAGTGAATGAATAACTATACTTCAAACTGTGTTTAGTGGAATAAGCCTGAAGCAGATTAAAGTAAAATAGTGCATCTACCTTAAGTGAACATAAATGAGAGGTATAACTTTTCCGGCTTCTCTGGTCTTTACCTTACGCAGCCTCTCTGTGCAGCAAACCCTTAATACCTTACATTTATCCATTTTGTCCCATTCCTAGGGAATGTGTTAACACGAACCATTGGATTATTGTTACAAACAGGAAAACATACCCCGTTGTTCTTTCTAACAACACCATAAATCCGGTTTGCCTTATTTCAAAATCTAATTCAATTACAGAGAAACTATACCTTGTGGACGATTAAACTGTAAATTGTGAGTGTCCACCAGGTCATTGCATTACAGAATGTGCTTCCCTGCCATAACTCACCTCTGTCCCTACTGTACATTTTCCATGCTTACTCAAGGATGGGAGCATTCCAGCTGACATGCACCACATTGCGGGATATTTATGGTGCATCTCAAACTCGGAATATCTTCTTCAAGGAGATACCAATGCATCATGCATACTCTTAAGACTTATTACGCTTCTCTCTGTGGAAAAGTCCACTTGACTGATATCTCTTTTTCTCTCGCCAGTGCTCAGGTATGAGACGTGACCTTTCTTATTTTCCACAAAAGTAATCTCCATGCTGTCTCTTCTAGGTCAAGGCATGACGGCTAAAGGCCTTGCTTTCTCCATGATGAGTTTCTCAGGAAGGCAAACACTGGAGAGTGTTTGAGATGCTTGTGTCGGCATTAGAAACTCACAGCTGCCAGTAGGACCACTGGCTACCAAGGCCTCCGTTTACTGGTCCTGGGCAAACAGCAAAGGAGGGGGACTTCATTTCATTTACTGATTCATTGTTTCTTAACAAATATTTAGTGAGTGCTGCAATATGCCAAGAATATTTAATAACCATAACAACATAGCTGTATTTGTCTAGTTCTTCACAGATTATGAAGCATTTTACTAATAAATCTCTCATTTGCTCCTCATAAAAATCTCCAGGGCAAGGAATACTTATGTCATTTTAAAATTACCAAGGATGATGGTTGGTGTTAATTTAGCAACTATTATTATACACTAGGGATTTTATGAAACACTTCATATGTGTCATCTCATTTAAGCTTCAAAGGAATCCTACGAAGTGGGTGCCACTATGGGGCTCACTTTTTATACGTAGAGACTGAGGCTAAATGAAGCTCAGTGACTTGTCCAGGATCACGTAACTATTATGTGTCAGATCTGGGATTCAAGCCCAGGATGCTCTTCCACTAGAATCCCATTCCTTTAATCACTGGGTAATCTTCCTCCAGCACTGGAGCTCGGATCTGATGATTTCTAAGATAGCTCTTCCCTTGAGGCTAGAATGCTCTCAGGGATTCATCCTGGAATAAGGAGCTATATTAGCAGCAGAAACCTCTTAACTTCTGAGATTTCACCTCTGTTTTCTTGTTTGGCCATTTAACAATTCCTGGAGATGCTTTTCTCTCAAAGAAGAGAGTCCAATAGAAAGAATCCACTTTGCTGGGACTTTCATGAGTGCAGCAGAAAAGCAGAAATTCACAAAAATAACAATTTAAAATCGATCTCAATTTCTTAATATGGTTATTTTCAAAATCTATTTCTTGGCTCACATAGACTCTGCTCTGACTGTGAGTCTATCCCTCTGCTTTTGCTCGAATACCTCAACAAGGGAAACTCTCCAATAATTTGGATGTATTTGGTAACTTCTAGCAACAATTCTTCATGTTTGCAAAGGAATTTATTATTTGAAGGACCTCCCACGTTCAGTATTTTATTTGAACCTCACAACCATGATTTTAGGTAGATAGAATAGATATTTTTGACCATGTGTTTATAGATGGGAAACTCCAGGTAGGAGATGCTGATGGTCGTTATTTGTGGCATGCATATCTTCCTCTGTGGTAGATTGGATGGTTGATCACAATTCTGTCCTCCTCTCTCATAGTATTGTCATCCACACCTTGCCTTGGCCTTATGATGGGCAAAGTGGACAAAAGCAAATAAATAAATAAATCCCTTATAAAAAAGTATAGGGGAGTAAGATAGGGACTATAGTTAGTAGTAATACTTCGACGATGCTCTTTTATAATTTGTTAACAAATGATTCACAACAATGCAAAGTATTTGTGGTGGGGTGATGTGTGGGAGCCTTGTAGGATGTTATGCATGTTTGTTTTGTAAGTTCGCAGTGTTTACTGAACACTTATTGTTTATGTATGTTCATGTATAAATGATATACTTCAATAAACTGTTTTTAAAAAAAGAATTTCATTGAATCTGTAGATCAATTTGGGGAATTTTGCCTGCTTAACAATACCAAGTCTTCTAATACATGAACATGGGATATCTTTCCATTTATTTAGGTATTCTTTAATTTCTTTCAGCAGTGTTTTGTGATTTCCAGTGTATACATTTGCACTTCTTTTGTGAAATTTATGCTTAAGTATTTTATTCTTCTTGTTGTTGTAAGTGGTATTGGTTTCTTAATTTCATTTTTGGGTTGTTCATTGCCATTGTATAAGAATGCTTCTGCTTCTAGTACATTGATTTTGTATCTTACAGCCTTGCTGAACTTGTTTCTTTGTGTGGATTCCTTAGGATTTTTTATATGTAAGATCATGTCACCTGCTAATAGAGATAGCTTTACTTATTCCTTTTCAATATGGATGCCTTTTATTTCTTTTTCTTGCCTAATTGACCCTGCTAGAACTCCAGTGCGATGCTGAATAGAAGTGGCGATAGCACATATTCTGGTTTCTTCCTGATCTTAGGGGTAAAACAGTCTGTCTGTCACTATTAAGTATGCTAGCTGTGAGATGTTTGTAGATTCCTTTTATCAGTCTGAAGTTCTCTCATATTCCTAATTTGTTGAGTTTGTGTCTGTGTGTGTGTATGTGTGTGTGTGTGTGTGTGAAAGCTTGTTGGATTTTGTCAAATGCTTTTTCTGCATCTGTTAAGATGATGGGATCATTTGCGTTCTTTATTCTCTGCCCAGCCTTAATTTTTATGGTGTTGATTGTCTAACCTGTCACAGCCCTGACCCCTACACCTTGCAATGGGCCTGCAGCTAGAATATCCTAAACTGACCAAGCCTAAAGCAGGAAACTAAGTGCAGGGTTCATTGCTTTCAAATGCAGAAAGTCTGACATTTCTGCCTGCATTTTTTGGCATTTGACAGCAGTGATGACGTGTGGCACCTTGACCTCCCTGCACGATGTGTCTTCTGGATGGGCTGGGCTCTGCCCCTTGGCTTGGTGGAATTGCAGATCTGAGGGTCGTTGGGCTTTGTGCCCAACAGCCCTTGAAGAACCAGCTTGCTCCACTGACATTCTGTCTTTTCCACAATTACGTTGGATAATATTACTGAGTCTTATAAAATTAAAATCAAGTTTGAAATAAGGTTTGTTAATTACAATATTTAACTGTTGTCGTTATTGTTTCCTTGGAGATTAATGAGGTGAGTTATTGTAACATAATTAGGCTACAGTGTATCTAATCTCTTACAAACCCTTACGATTCACTCTTGTTCCAGTATCATTTGAAGGTTAATTCACTTTGCTGGTATAGACTTGGCAATGTGCTTTCTATTGAAATATGTTTTTAATTATATTTGAAAGTCATTAGTCAAGGGCTCTGCTGGGATGTTCGGCACATGCTTGCTGTGGAGAAATCCAGATACAATGTGACTTGTCACGGTGAGCCATCCCCAAGCCCAGGTGCCCCTAGGATACCAAAGGATATTACCAGGCAGATGGCTGCTGCCACCTGCATTGGACCCCAGGCTCATCCAGGAAAGCATCTTTGCCGGTGGAATCTTGGGGAAAGGCTCCCAAGGGCTTTGGGCCAGTATCCGAGGTGGCATTTGGGTGACCTGACCCACCTGTGGACGATCGCAACCTCACCCAGCTCTTCCCCATCTTCGGGATCCATGGACAGCATTTCCTTTGCCTGGATCATAACTTTCCTGGCCTACTTTTGATCATCCATCAGGTCTCAGCTTAAATGTCACTTCTGAGCAGCTCTCCAGGACCCAACTCTCTCTCCCAGTCCCAGCAACTCTTCTTGTTATCAGTGCTTTCTTCACTCTGGATTTTCCTAGGTGGAACTTCACTATGTGTGATTGTACATCTTTGTTTGATGTGCCAAATTCAGAAGAGAAGGGAGTTAGTTTTCTGCTCCCAATGTTAGCAAAACTGTTTGTGTGCATGTGTGTGTGTGTACATGAATGTGCAGCCAGACTGTCTATCCCTCACATGTATTTCTCTCCCCAGCCCTCTTTGTGGAAAGATAGAAAATCATGCATTGCACTGTGCTCCTAGACTTGTTTCATCTCAAAAGGAGAGAAGTCTTTTGTGAAGGCCTTGGCATAGTTTAGATGAAGTTAATTTTTTGGAATTACTTAAGCAAAGGCCCAGAGGGAGACTGGAAGGGCCTGAAAATAAAGTCCTGTGTCTGGGGTGGTCATCAGAGAGGGTGAGCCTGGGCCCCGGCCCAACAAAAGGCCCTTTGGGGTTATGGACCAAGGTTGGCTGTCACTGCCATTTGGAGAGTTGACACTGGGGTCCAGTATAGCCTTCAGGACCTCAAGGGGCAACCTGGCTTTCCTTGGTCCCCCATTTCTTCATCTGCAGAGAGGCAGGCTAGCATGGCAGCTAAAGCAGGGCCTGGGCCCGGACTCCTGGGGCTTGAGTCCTGGCTCCCCTGCTTACCTGGGAGGCTATTTGATTTCTCTGTGCTTCAGTTTCCTTGAGTGTAATTCTCATGGGTTTGGGAGGAGCAGTGACACTCAGGCAGGCTTGGAGTTTGCACCATTTTAGTGCTAGTAGTTCTTGTTCCTCAAATAGGGGTGGTTGTTCTCCCCTCTCCCATCACACAGAGAGCATTGGATGAAATGATAGAAAGCAAGGGAAGAGAAAAGGTCCTGACCAGTTCCACACAGTCAGTCACTAAGTGCATGGCGCCCCATATTCTGACCCTTGTTGAATAGTCACATCAGCCCAGTGAAGTCGGTGATACCATCCTCTTCCTGGAGAAGTAAAAGCTGTCAAGCTCTCTTATTCTTGATAGTCTGAGAGAGTCGGCTCCTGTGGGCTTCCACGTGGAGTCTCCATGAACTGTGCCAGGTATACTGAGTGAAATCAGCATTGTTAAGTTGGTATTGAAAGAAAAGTGTGTGTAGACTGGGCAGAGGGAGGCCAAGGCACTGGGAGGTGTCCTTGCTCAAGCCTGCCTGATGAGAACACTGCATTTCAGATGGTGAAACCTGATCCAACCAGCCCCTTTCCCTTGGGACCAGACAATTCTGGGCACACAGGGTGAGGGCAGATCAGTAGAGCGAGCTCCACTTCAGTCCCTAATACTAAGGAGATATTTGGGGCATCCTCCAGGAGGCCTGATACGCATCCCAGAGGAGGACAGCATGCTCATTAATGGACATACCAAAACGTTTCCTTGTGCTGTTAACTCACTTGCCTGTGATGTCTTAAAATAAATCTCTACTTCCAAGGAGCTGTCTGTGGCTGCTTCCTTGAACCTGCAAGAATGACAAAAGTATCTCCGTTTTCCAAATAAGGAGATCTCTAGGAGAGGCAATTCTAGACCCACAGTCATGCAGCTGGGACATGGCTTTTGGCTTTTTCACCTGTGAAGACAGGTGACGGGGCCAGTTACCATCACTGCCTGGCACAGAGCCTGTGCTTCCCAAGCATGGCACCCACCAGCTGCCTTCTCCCCCATCAGGCCTGGTCTAGAATGCCAGGTCTCCAGGTCTCATCCTCTTGGCTGGCACCTGGCCTGATGAGGCTGCTGGGTTTAGCAGGGTAACTGCAGGTGGGAGTCCATTCTCAGCATTTGCTGAATTGTTTGCTTAGCAGGCTTCACTACATCTAACTACATGCAAAATTGCATTCCTGAGGTTGGGTCACCAAAGGGTCGCTCCTTTAAAAAGTGGAACCTTCCATTCCATTGTCTTCCAACCAAACTCGAATCCTGCTTCTCCCATCCTCCCTTGTATGTTCTCCATCTTAATTTTTTTAAAGCCTTTTTCTTCATGTAAAATAGGTTCTCCAATTTAAATTCCTTAGGCTTTACTTGAATATCCCTTCCCTAAAGTGTCATATTGGCCTTTGTGAATCAATCAGTTTTGACATAATAGATCAGGTGCTTCCCTGAAATGCAGATAAATTGCCCATTATGGAACCATTGTCCCCCAATTCTGGGATGTATTCAGAGAATTCAAACAGATTTGTCCCACCTGGCCTTCTTTCCATGAGCCATGTGATGACTGTCCCTCCCCAAATGAAATACTGCTGAGTGGCCTGCATCATCTAAACCTCTTCTCTAACTTGACTATCTTCCCCCATCCCGTGTTAGACAATGACCCTCCAGTGCCAAGGAAGACACCAGAGTGCCAAGACCTTGACCTTCTTTGGCCCATTCTTCTCTGCTTTGCCGTGGTCCTACTTGTCTGCACAAGTACATGTCTATTGTCCAACCCCATGCCTTGAGGTTGGCCAGGTGATGTCCTCATTCATGGCTTACAGGTCAGAGAAAAGAGTCCCAGAGAAAGAACTCTGCCACTTCATGCCTCCCTGGCTGCTTTGCTCTTGACCTTGAAAATAATGCTATTATGTCATTATCAAGCTTATAACTATAGTATATTATTAGAATACTAATAACTTTAGATATTATGATTGATAATATAATTATTGTATTGCTAATATTATGGCACATTGTCATTACAGTTAGTTCAATATTGTCAATAACAAAAACAGCAGCAGAATATACTAGTGTCATGGTGCTATGCCTTTGTGCATTGAATGTTTTGTTCCTTCTATCAACTTTGTAACTTAGGTAAAATAATAACAGTAGCAAACAACAATGATGAGGATGGGATTTTTGAGTCCTGCCTGTGCCAGGTTCTCTGCTAAGCATTTTCATGCATCAAGTTACTTACTTTTCCCAATTACCCAATGCAATAGGTACTACTTTTATTGCTATTTTATTGATAAGGAAACCTAGGCTTAGAAATGTTTTATAACTTGCCCAAGGACACTTGGGTAAGGATTCTTTCTTATACCTGGCCCCAAATTCAACTTTAATATGAAAACTGACTTTGGTTTTTATACATACTCCCTGGAAGCCCTTAAGCTGAAAGTTCCCAAGTAGAAACTCCTCTGAGCAAAGGAATGACCTGATAGGATTTCTGTGTAAGTACTTGTGTCTTTGAAGGGAGTTCCTGGAACCTTAGCCCAAGGGAAGAAACTCACACTGGGAGGAAGTCATTCCCCTGCAGTGAAGGACTTGGGGAGGCAACCACCTGTGCTGCCCACCTGGCTTCTATGGGGCGTGCAAGTCCCTGCAGCCTGGAAGGAGAATGTGGGGAGCACCATTCCCAGGCACTTTCTCTTCTCTGAGTGTTGCTCCTGACCTGTGTGAGGCATCTAGGTCCCTGGGATGGCTTAGCAAGTCCCTCTGGGAATCTCCCTCTTTGAGCTTCTGATTGTCTTTACCCTCCCCATGGCCAAGAGCCACCAAAATCTGATTCCGTCTTAATACACAGGCAGCTCCACAGGCGAGGGTCCTCATGAGCTCCCACCACTGTATGTAACGAGACCTCCTTTCCTTCCTCTCGCCCTCTGGCAAAGTTCCAAGTTCACTCCTAAGTCTGCCCATCCTGGCCAAAAGTCTCTACCTAGCAAAACCCTCCTTTCCTGTGCATACCTAGATTCAACATCATCACTCGCCTTAAACTGGTGGTGAGAAACCAGGGCAGGGTGAACTTTACCTACATAGCCCTGGCTCCTGTCAAATGTCTGCATTAACAGGTGAGAACCCTGATATCACCTCAACACTTGTAGGGTCCACCTGGGTTGCAAAAGGATCCTGGAGGCAATGATAGATGTGCAGAGCTTGCTATCGCTGAAGACTGTAGCAAACTGAGTAAAGCAGGGGGTGTGGATAAGTGGGGAAGGGACCAAAGAAAAAAACTGATAGAATTGTTCCATTAATTAAAAGATTAATAGAATTGTTCTTCTCCCAAGAGCACAGACGTGGGAGACTGGCAGAACAAATCTGTCACTTACAAAGTTGGGAAAGAGACTTAGGCTCTTGGAGCTTCAGGTTTGTCATCTGTCAACAGGGGATACTAGAACCTTCCATGGAGATTCATCATACCTAGAGGTAAAGTTCTAAATCAGAGCTGGTGGGAAAGATGTGCACAAGTCAGGTTTCTCTCGAAGGTTGCAAGTTGGAAACCATTTTGCAATCCCTCAATAATTCCAACCTAGCCTGTTTTTCTTCCAGCTAAGAAACAGATTATTGTGTTTTGGTTGAGCATCTGGTAAGTAGATGGCTTGCATTTAGGGGACATAAATAATATCACACTCACACTGAGAGTGGCACATGGGGGCTAAAAACTGCTATATTCCGCAAGAAGCTACAATAGTATCTGTCCAGGAAACCCAAGAACACTTGCATCTTGACTTGACTCAGTCCCTCTCCCCATTCAAAGCCTCAAGCAAGGAGGAAAATGGCCACAAACTCCACTCAGGAAGCCGGGCTGTTTTATGTGAAGGGCTTTTCTAATGCCTGTGTATCAGTTAGGGTTCAGTGACAGACAATAGACACTACTCCAGCTGGTTTAACCAAGTTTTAGAATTGGTGACTGATTTTAGGGGCTTACAATACCATTGGAAGGGTAAGAGGGACGGGAGACATTGGCTGTTTGTGGGGTAACAAATCCTAGCCCCAAGAGTTGCATGCTGCTGCTAGGGTCAAGAGAGCTGACGTCCTTGCTGCGGAGAGCCATTGGCCATTGGCTCCAGCAGCTGCTGTTGCAGGAGCATGGTGCCTTTGCCCCAGTGCACACCAGCAAAGGGGATGCCTCACATCCTGCCTTCCTTCAAATTCAACTCAGTTCCAATTCATGTATCGTAAAAATGCATCTGATCAGAGCACCTAAACTATACACAGAATTTACCTGCAAAGGAGTCTGGGGGATTAGGTTTCTAAGCCTCGGCAATAGAGGAAGGAGCAGCAGAAGGAGGTGGTTGCTGGGTCAGCCACTCCACAATATCCACCACAACAGGGCAGTCCTGCATGTGTCAATGAGAAGCTGACCACAAGTCTCATTGCTCTTTTCCTCCCAATGTCCAAACCTTATACTTGAGGATTCAGTACCCTTAAGCAAAAGGCTGTACCCTCATATGCCAGAGAGGCACATGGAAGGAGTGAGTACTCACCTCTAAGCCTAGAGTGGAACTGACCAGACTTCTCAGCCTCAGAGGATCTGTGGGAAACAGGGAACTGGCTACCATCTTACACCTCTGGCCACACACAAGCTCTAGAACTTTTAATAGGTCTGTGGTCCTATCAGTGTACTGGATTTGACCAACAAGTTTATTTCTCTTTGGAGTCAAATAATAATAATTACCACCACCATCATCATCACCATCTCTATCACCATCATCACCATCATGATCATCATCCATGTCATCATCACCACCATCATCATCACCACCACCATCCCCATCATCACCATCATCGCTACCACCACCACCACCACCACCATCATCATAATCTTTATCATCACTGTCATCACCATCATCACCACCATTGTCATCATCACCATAATCACCATAATCACCACCACCTCTACCACCACCATCATTACCATCATCACTGTCACTGTCATTGTCACCATCATCATCATAATTTAAATCAGTTAATGTTTACTAAGTACTTTATATTTGCCAGATATTGTGCTGAAAACCTTACCTGCAGTAGAATCTCAGTCAATCCCCACACAGTCTTAGGAGATGGCTACTGTGATCATTCCCACTTTTAGAGGAAGGAACAGGCTCAAAGGAGTAGGGGCTTCAGGATTTGATCCCTGGTTGTCTGAGCCCAGTGTAAAGGGGTAGAATGGTTACCCTTGTTCTGAAGTTGACATGTGGGGATGGACTGTACAATCTGCCTCATCAGAGACGAGAGGAGATCTTTTTCAGGTGAAAGGAGGTGCACTATAGAGGCAGAAATGCCCCGGGGGTCTTTAGACCATTGTGTGCTGAAAAGAGCAAGAAGCAACGAGGGTGGGGAGGAAAGGGCTGGACAGTTGAGGTCTTCAAGGGACTATATATGATAAGAAGAAAGTCATTGGTAATTTTCCAGTTATTTCTAAAATGTGTCTTTGTATCCACTGCAAGTCAAATAAGAAGGCGACTCTGCACTCATGCATTAGCCTCTCAATCAGTGGCCCATTATCTCGTCTGTTCAGGTGTTTAATGGAAGCTCATTCCTCCTGCCGACCCCCAGAGCCTAATAAATCCAGAATCCCTTACCCAGCGCCGGTGAGCTGGGCATTCCCCTGCAAGGCAACTTCACTGCAGCCGTGAACAGGGTAATATTTTTCCCTTTCTTCATATTCTAATGAATAAATGATATTCCCATTGGTTATTTATCTACTTTTAGAATTTGAATGGAATTCTACCGATAATTACAGCATTTCACCATTTGATAGAAAATTGGCACCTGCTGCCTGGAGATAATAGCCCAATTCAGCATCTATGAAATATGGAATTTTCTGCTAATTCCTGCCTTGAAATTTGTAAATCATCAGTTGGTTATTAAAATTCAGTAGTTCAAAGACCTGGAGCCAAGGGGAAGCAGCTCTTCCTCATTAAAATTATAGAAACTAGCAATGACCGCTGGACCAAAGAGTCCCAGCCCAGGCAGGTTCAAAGCGACTTAGGAGCAAGAAGCCGTCTTGGCAATGTGACTAACTCTGCAGTGAGGACTAGGAACCAGTTGTGGGGTAGTTGTCAGAATTTACAGAAAATGGGGGACAGGCACAGGCTTTGGGGTCAGGCAGAAATGGCTAGAATTCCAGCTGTGTGTGACTAGGCCTTTCTGACCCCCAGTTTCTGTGCTGGTAAAATTGGTAAAAACAGTAACGCCCCTTTTGACAATGAATAACAGCTTTCTGTCAAATCTTTAGATGAACCCAGATCAAACTTATCCTTTCTTAACCATTTGCTTAACAACTATTTGTTCTGAGTTATCTAAGTGGCCCTGAGGCTACAAGGGGACAATGGGCATCCAACCAGACTTGTTCCCTGTCTGCCCTCAAGGAGATTATTCACAAAAGATGGGGCTTCAGATCCTCAAAGATGTCTTTATCTATCCCGGATGAATGTAAAGGCTCTTGAAAACAAAATGAAGATGGACAATTCTCCCTAAGGGGAACACTTGTCTGAAATTTGCACCTAAAATGTTGACTTGGGAGGGATTCTTCAGGATGATGGAAATATTCTGTGTTTTATTGTAATAGTGATTAAATGATGGCATACATTTGTCAATACTCATCAAACCCTATAACCAAAAAGGGGTAAATTGTACTATAATTATGCCTTAAGAAACCTGACTTTTAAAACAAACAACCAAAAATGTCCCGTTTTGAAATGAAACAGGCAGTGTGGCATACTGTAGTAGACCTGGAGATTCAGTGACCAGGAAATTTGATGGAATAATGATTGGGGACCAACATAGGGCCTCTAGCTTTTCACTTTGGCATGTAAGAATACACAAATACCTCCAACTACCACTGGTTTTCACAGAGAGCTCATAAACTCTAGGCTTTGGGTGAGTCCAACCCTCCTGTGGGCAGTGGGTGTCAAGGGGGCCAGAGAAGCCAATTGTCATAATTGCTTGTATCTCCAGCGAATCCAAAGATAATTTCCAAGATATGAATGGATTCTCTTGTCCCGGCCCTAGAATGTCCTTCCAAGTGGCCATGTGGCCAAGGGAATAGCCACAGCCATGGGGGCAGTGGTCAGGCCACCTTTGTTTGCTTCCTGACATTGTTCTCCTGCCAGGGCAGCAGGAGGGACCTCAGGCTTTAGTGTCCAGAAAGCGTTTGAACGCGTAGGCTCATCACGGTCACTTAGTGCCCAAGTTCATCCCTCATGATGTCATCCGTGCCCACCAGCTCAGATCTCTGCCAACGGTCCTTCCCTCTTCCCTCTTCCTGCCTTCCCACTTCCCTCCTTCTGTCCTTCCTACCTTCCTCCTTCCTCACTTCTCTCATCCTTCCTTTCCCTTTATTTCCTCCCCCTCTTCTCTCTCCCTGCCTCTTCCCTCCCCTTTCCCCCTCTTTCCCCTCTCACCCTTCCTTCCCAGCCTATCTGTACTGATGGCCTAGTGTCTCCCTAGGTACTTCCCTGGACTATTTAGAGCTGTAAGAAACGCCTTCTCCAACCACTGCCTGGTTTAATACACTTCTCCTTGCCTGCTGGGGCTCTCCAGTAATGACTTGTCAAGTCAAAGAGCAGATGCTTTAATTCCCAGCGAGCCCCATGGAACCCCATCTCTGCAAAGAAACCCTTGGAGAGGTAACATCAGCTTTTGATCTTCAGCTAAATTGATAAACTCACTTAAATACATTGAATTCAGAGCCATCTTAAGGTGCATTTGGATGACATTCTTCCCCTTTGGTGCCAAGCATCCAAGCTTCATTTAGGTGACTCTTGGAAGACTTTATATCCACTGTCCAAACTGCACAGTAAGCGCATCCAAGACAGGGACTCTGTACTAGTCTGCTCTGCAACCCCAGGGCATAGTGCAGGATTTGGCAGGTAGTAGACATGCAGTTAGAGTTGGTGGGACCTAGCTGACCGCAAAGATTGAGGAGAAAGAAAAGAATATGTCTCCAAAAAAGATACCCTGTGAGAAAACTATGTGCAATCCTCAGTGGTAGGGCTGAGTGGGGGCTAATTCCTGTAAGAATACTTTATCATCTTTCCCTTAGTTCCTTGGTTTCCATGCCTGATGCTTCTGTGGTCACAGAGATATTGGCCTTGGCTAAGAGAAACTATGAAACCACCTTTTAGTTACATCCATACCCCAGTTCATTAATAGGAGGGGCTGGGACAGTCCCTTGTCACCGAGGAGTGGTCTTCAGACGCCTCCACATTTCACAGTTCCTGTAGCTTTCCAGAACTCAAACCCAGACAGGGTTAGTCCTGCAGTCTTGCAGGATAGAGCAGGACCACCCCGGGCTCCGTCCTTCTCAATCACACCTCAGCTCCCTGCCAACAGGCAGCCAGGATGCCCAAGGCCTTGGTATTAAAAGATCCTTCTTCTCTTTCATCAGCCTTCTCTCTCCAAGGCTGCCTGTGGAGAACTTTCCCGCCCGCCCCCAGCCTTGATTCCCTTCTTGTTGCCCCACTTCCATCCTCCTCCTATTCTGATGACTAAGCGTGTCGACGTGTTTCCTGTCAATGTCAATGTAACGAGAACCTGCATGAGCTTTGTGCCAGGAACTGCGTCCATGTTCGTTACATACATGTGTACCAATTGGGGGTGGGGGAGGGCATGGATATACATGTTCTCCTTGAAGCTGAGAGTCATGTACGTCGATCTCCCATTGTGCAAAGGAAAAATGACGATGATGATGTTTATAGTTCACAAAAGGATGTTGACATCCATGATGGCATTTGTTTCCCTTAATTACTAGCTATGACGACAGCAATGGGCCGTGGGGTTATGGATAATCCAGCAGAGTGACACTTCCCCTTTTAGCCACAGTCTGGTCAGTCAACACCCCTCTAACCATGTTGTGTGGGGCTCATGTGAACCTGACATCCTGGAGAGCTGCTGGGACCTGCGTTTTGGGAAGTACAGGGTGCAGGGCTGGGAGGTTCTGAGCTGCCTCCTTTGTTTCAGAACCAGACATGACTCCGTCTATAGCGAGGCTCCCTCTGATCTTTTCCACTTTCTTAAGAGTGCACCGGAGTAACACTCGGGGGGAGGTGTCACTCAGCCTCCCACGGCCATATGGAGCGGCTTCTTGTTCCAGCTCCTGCTCCCGCTTCCCCTGAACCCATTCCCGCTTCCTAATGAGAGGACTCTGCCATGCCGTTGCCTGGAGAGCCTGGAGGATCAGGCAGTGGCCTTTTGAACCCCACGGGCAGGGTCCCAGATGGATGCAGCCGAGGCATTTCCCCCCTATTTTATTTTTCATACTCACTGTCTGTGTCTCCCCACATTTTCCTGTGCCCCCGTCTCTCTGATAGTCTGTCTCTGTGTCTTTGTGCCTCTTTCTATCCCCTCCCCTCTCTCCATCTGTGTGTGTCTGTCTCTTTGTATCTCTGCCTTTCTTTCCATCTGTTTGTGTGTCTGTGAATCTGTCTTGTCTCTTTTTCAAACCCTTTCCCTCTCTTTCTCCCTTTAACTCTCTCCCTTTCTCTCTCCCTCTCTCTTCTTCTCTCTCTTCCTCCCTCTCTCCCTCTCATCTCTCCCTCCCTCCCACCTTCTCTCTCTCTCTCCTTCTTTCTGTCTCCCTCACTCCTTCTCTTTCCTTTTTCTCTGCCTCTCCCACCCGCTCTCTTTCTCCCTCCCTGTCTCTCCTTCCCTTCTTCCCTCTCTCCCTCCCTCCTCCTTTCTCTCCTTCTCCTCCTCTCATCTCTCTTTCCTCATCCTTCTCTCTCTGATTCTTAGTCCCTCCCACCTTTTCTTCTCAAGCTCGTCCTCGGTGAAACAGGGCTGACAGTGTTGCAATGATAGACATCTTGCATTTCCCACAATTTACTTGGAGCCCAACCTCAGGGAGCTTTTCGTTGGATAGCTTACATCAACAAGCAGTGTTAGCAGAGGAGACCCATATTGTTTTCAAAAAATGAATTCTGGAGGAAATATTTTGACTGAACATAGCCTCGTTCCATACATGCGCTATCATTTCCTCCTTTACCGCCCCCTGCCCGGGTAACTCTTCCTCCTATTCTTTGTATATCCATAAACTGGTGCTTCTCACTGGACAAAGGGCATTTTGGGATCCCCTTCCTGCTGCCTCTCTACCAGAATGCCCCTTATATAGAGTTCATGATCGCAGCAATGGTTGCACAATTCTGAATGAACTGAAAACCATTGACTTGCACACTTTCAATGGGTGAAATATATGTTATGTGGATTATATCTGAATGGCGCTATTTTTAAAAAAGTAAATGTAAAAGAGGTATGAAGCACTTTCCACTGTTTGCAGTTTAACTTCAGATTATCCGTTAGGACCATGTGAATTTTGAGGGGAACCTATAGCATGTGAACCAGGATTTTATTTATGACCCTGCATAAACACAATGAAATACCAAGCATTAGCTTCTGCTGAAATCAGTTGGCTAATCTAAATCTAGCTAGAGGGGCTTGGGGAACATTAACATTGAAACAAAAAATAAAGGAAGATAGGTGAATTCACGGTAGGTTTGGTTCTCTGTGGGTTCTCTTCTCTCTAAAGAAGACAAGCTAATCCTACTTACCCCACCCCAGGTCTCAGCACAAATGCTCCTTCCTCCACAGGCACAGGTTAGACGGTTAGACAAAGCTCCTCTGTGCTGTGATCCCCAAATGTCCTGAACTACTTCTAACACAAGTTTCTCACTATTGTTCTTCTTGGTTAGATTATGAATATATATAATCTCTCTCTCCATAGGTATAGATATATTTGGAGACAGAGAGAGAGAGAGAGAGAGAGAGAATACACTTCACCCAACAGCAGCAGAATACACTCTTCTCTATGCCCAAGGGTGATTCTCTAAGAGAGACCATATCTTAGGTAACAAAAAGTCCCAAAAATAAAAAAAAATACTGAAATCATATGCTGTATCTTCTCTGACCCTAATGGAATGAAGCTGGAAATCAATAACAGAAGGAGAATTGGAAAATTCACAAATATGTAGAAATTAAGCAACATACTCTTAAACAACTAATGGGTCAAATGAAAAAAATCACAAGGGAAATGAGGAAATATCTTTAGATGAATGAAAATGAAAACACAGTATATTAAAACTTATGGGACGCAGGAAAGACAATGCTGAAAGGGAAATTTATAGCTCTAAATGTGCACATTGAAAAAGAAGAAAGGTCTTAGATCAGAGGCCTAACCTCACAATTGGAGGATCTAGAAAAAGAAGAGAAACTAACCGAGAGTGAACAGAAGGAAGGCAACAAAGATTAGAATGGGGATAAATGAAATAGAGAATTAAAAAAACAGAATCAACAAAACCAAAAGCTGGTTATTTGAAAGGATCAATAAAATAAAAAGCCTTAAGCTAGACTGACAGAAAAAAAGAGAAAGGGCACAAATAATTAAAATCAGAAATCACAGGGGGAGGGATTGCCACTGACACCTCAGAAATATATATGTATTAAAAAAGGATACTATGATTAATTGTATGCCAACAAATTAGAGAACCTAGATGAAATGGACAAAGTTCTAAAAACACCTACATTGACTCAAGAAGAAATAGAAGATCTCAACAGACCAGTAACAAGAGATGGGATCAGTAATGAAAAATCTCCCAACAAGCAAAAGCCCAGGCAGGACCAGTGGCTTCACTGGTGAATTTTACCAAACATTCCAAGAAGTAACACCAATCCTGCTCAAACTGTTGCAAAAATGAAGAAGAGGGAACACTTCCTTACTCATTCTATGAGGCCAATATCACCTTAATACCAAAGCAAAATAAAGATACCACAATAGAAGAAAATTACAGATCAATATCCCTTATAATTTAGATGCAAAAATCCTCAGCAAAATATTCACAAACTGAATCCAACCACACATTAAAAGAATTATACACCATGTTCAAGTGGGATTTATCCCAAGTATGCAAGGATGCTTAACATAAGTAAACCAATAAATGTAATATACCACGTTAATAAAATGAAGGGGAAAAAAAACACATGGTCATCTCTATTGATGCAGAAAAAACATTTGGAAATATCCAGCTTGCTTCTTGATGAAAACATTCAGAAAACAAGGAATAGAAGGAAAGTTCCTTAACATGATAAAAGACATGTATGATAAATTCACAGCTAACATCATACCCAGTGGTGAAAGACTGAAAACTTTCCCTCTAAGATCCGAAACAAGACAAGGAAGCCCACTGTCACCACTGTTATTCAACATTGTACTAGAATTTCTAGACAGAACAATTAGGCAAGAAAAAGAAATAATAAGCATAAAATGGGATAGAAGAAGAAAACTCTCCCTATTTGCAGATGACGTGATCCTATATAGAGAAAATTCTGAAAATCCAACAACAAAGCTACTCGCAAACAAAATTCCACAACAAAGCTACTCACAAACAAATTCATCAAAATGGCAGGGTACAAGATCAAGATGCAAAAATCTGTAGTGTTTTTGTACACTAGTGGTGAACAATCTGTAGAGGAAATCAAGAAAAGAATTCCAGTCACAATAGCAACTGAAAAAACCAAACATTTAAGAATAAATTTAACCAAGGTTTTAAAGGACCAGTACAAGGAAAACTGTAAAACGTTGCGAAAGTAATCAAAGAAAACCTACATAAATGGAAAGACATACCTTTTTCATGGATTGGAAGACTAAATATTGTTAAGATGTCAATTCTACCCAAAGTGATTTACAGATTCAATGCAATCCCGATCAAAATTTCAACAGCCTTCTTTGCAGAAATGGAAACCAATCATCTCATTTATGTGGAAGGGTAAGGAGTTCCAAATGGCTAAAACCATCTGGCAAAAGAAGAAACCTAGAGGACTCACACTTTCTGATTGTAAAACATATCACAAAGGTACAGTGATCAAAACAACATGATAAAAAAACAACAACAAGAAACAAAAAACATGATAGTGGCACAAGGATGGACATATACTCCAAATGGAATAGAATTGAGAGTTCAGAAATAAGCCCTCATATCTGGTGGCCAATTGATTTTATATATATATATATATATTAATACAACAGAATTTTCAATTTAATCAATTTCATGTGTACAATTGAGGGGTACTAATTACATTCATATTTTTTTGCTATAATCACCACAGCACATTTCCCCCTCCCCCCAAGATGGCTCCCTTGTCTGTTTGCTTATTGTTTTTGCTTGTTGTTTGCTCATTGTCTGTCTGTTTCTTCTTTAGGAGTCACCAGGAACCAAACCTAGGACCTCCCATGTGGGAGGCGGGCACCCAATTGATTGAGCCACATTCACTCCCTGCTCGTTTGTTTTTGCTTGCTGTCTGCTTGTTGTTTTTTCTCATTGTCTGCTCATTGTTTTTGCATGATGTCTGCTCCTTGTTTGTTTGTCTTCTTTAGGAAGCACCAGGAACCAAACCCAGGACCTCCCATGTGGGAGGTGGGCGCCCAACTGCCTGAGCCACATCCACTCCCCCAGTTGATTTTTGACAAGGGTGCTAAGTCCACTCAATGGAGAAAGTATAGTTTCTTCAACAAATGATATTGGTAAATTGGATAGCCATATGCAAAAGAATGAAGTTGGGCATCTACCTCATACTAAATACAAAAATAAACTCACAATGCCTCAAAGACCTCTATATAAGAAAAGAAACTTTAAAACTCTTAGGAGAAAACATAAGGAGGCATCAAGACCTTGTGTTAGGCAGTGGTTTCTTTGACTGTGCACCAAAAGCGTGGCCAGCAAAAGGAAAAAATAGATAACCTGGACTTCATCAAAAGTAAAAACTTTTGTGCATCAAAGGACTTTATCATGAAAGTAAAAAGACAACCTACACAATGAGAGAAACTATTTGAAAACCACATATCTGTTAAGGGTTTAGTATCCAGAGTACATAAAAATATTCTACAAGTCAACACAAAAAGACAAACAGCCCTATTAAAAAATGGGCAACAGACTTGAATATACACTTCTCCAGAGAAGATATACAAATAGTCAATAAGCACCTGAAAAGATGCTCAACATCATTAGCCATTAGGGAAATGCAAATCAAAGCCACATTGAGATAACTTTTCATACCCACTAGAATGGCTACTATTAAGAACAAAACAAAAGAAAACAAATAACAGGTGTTTTGGAGAGGATGTGGAGAAATAGGAACACTTGTTCATTGTTAGTGAACAGCCTGGCAGTTCTTCAGAAGGCTAAACATAGAATTATCAAATGATCCCCCTTCTAGGCATATAGCCCAAAGAATTGAAAACAGGGACTTGAACAGATATTTGCACACCAGTGTTCATTATGGCATTATTCACAATAGCCAAAAGATGGAAACTCCCCAAATGTCCATCGAAAGAAGAATGGATAAACAAAATGTGGTCTATACATACAATGGCATATTTTTCAGTTGTAAAAAGGAATGAAGTTCTGTTACATGCAACAACATGGATGAACCTGAAAAGATGTCATGTTGAGTGAAATAAGGTGCACAGAAAAGGACAAACATAGTATGATCTCACTTACAGGAAATAATTAGAATATGCAAATTCATAGTCAGAAATTAGAATACAGTTTACCATTGGCTAGGGTGGGATAGGGAATGGGAAATTAATGCATAATTGGTACAGAATTTCTGTTTGGAGTAATGAAAACGTTTTGGCAATGAATGGTGGTGATGGTAGCACAAAATGTGCATGTGATTAACACCACTAAATTGTATATTTGAATTTACTTAAACAGGTAAATTTTAGGTTGT
>JAQZBX010015884.1:0-22498 GCA_029593785.1 Cabassous unicinctus
GCCGGGAAGCGAACCCGGGGCCTCTCATATGGTAAACGGGTGCTCTATCCATTGCGCCACACCCGCTTCTGCCGTGAGGTTGCTGCATCAGCCTACCGCACCGCTCAGGCCGGGGTGCCCTCACAAGGAGGCCTCGGGACGCGAACCCAGGCCTCCCATATGGTAAACGGGGGCTCTATCCACTGAGCCACACCCGCTTCCACTTGTGAGGTTTTAAAGTTGTGTACTTGAAATATATTACTCTCCTTGATGGTTAAAGGCCATCCCTAGGGCTTATGTCACCTGGGCAACACAAAATCTACAATTACGTCTACTTCAGGATGATGATCTGGAACCAAATAAATCAAATGTTATTTTAACCTGCTATTAAATTACCTGTAAAACCAAATAAGATTATTTTATCACTACTAGAAATTATATAAACCACCACATGGGAAAATTTAAAATATGAGTCTTTATAATTTCACAAGGCCGAATGAATTCATATTTGATACCAAAATGGACCTTGAGTTTTTTCCTTTCCTCTCCAAATCCTCCTACGCACTCATCCTGAATAGTTTTAGCTAGGTTAATGTTATCAGTTTTATGCCAAGATCTCACACAGTATTAAACCAGGGCATACAGAATTTGGGGAGGAATTTCAAGAAGTCATAGCTAAACTAACTTTGTCAATCATTTTTTTGGTGTAATCACTTCCTTTCCTGTATAATCAATTATTGTCTCTTTCCTCATATCTCAAATAGGTATTTGGATTTAAAGAACATAATGGAATAAAGATGTACACAAAGTTGAGCTATGAGCACAATTCCATGT
The DNA here is from genome assembly GCA_029593785.1 of Cabassous unicinctus. Lineage (NCBI taxonomy): Eukaryota > Metazoa > Chordata > Mammalia > Cingulata > Chlamyphoridae > Cabassous > Cabassous unicinctus. The sequence goes on from JAQZBX010015884.1 coordinate 814, forward strand.
TTCATGGAAAAGACAATGCAAATTCTGAACTTGAAACCCTTATAAGTTTACCCCTGGAAAGAGGAAGCATGTCCTTTCTTTGGGGAAATATTGTAAGTCTCTGCATGCAGACCCGGGTGTTTTTTTTTTTTCCAATTTGGGTGGAAACTGCAGAAATCAGGCCTATTCCATTTGATTCCTAATGTAAAGGTCCCAGAGGGGTGATTGGATCTTGGGACTCCTGAGGTAGCCTAATAATCCTGCACTAGCACACCAAGACGAGCTTCCAGGCCAGCCCAGTTTCCTTGGACACAGGCAGAGGCTTTAGGCAGAAGGGTACAGTCCCCACCCCCATTCAGAGCCAGAAGAATGACATGGAAGCTATGGACTCCACTGGTACCATGACTGCGCCTCTTTCTCAGAGTTGACAAACCTCTTGAGAAGATATACACACATGCATGCAAACCTTTGTGTGCCTTGTTCTGAGACATGAGTTTGCAGCTGTCATCAGATTGGGACCCAAAAACAAAAAAGAAAAAAAGAAGGAAAGAGCCACTTCTCCGGGACATATTCCAATCAGAATCTGCCGCCTCCAACCTGGCCCTCATGAGTGAACTGAGAGGCAAGGAGGAAAGGTCTGAAGTGAACTTTCAGGGGCTCTTTGCAGCCCCCTTCAGTATGCCTGCAGGGCTGGGGCAGGTATGATAACAGAATTCTAAAGCCGCTTCTTGAATAATGTTTTCAATGGACTAAGATATGGGCCCTGCGTTTTTCAGAAAATATTTTCTCAACCCATGTTCTAGTTATTTGTTCCTTTCAATGGGAGCTTTGGCCTCTGAAGGCATTTTGTGTGCTTTTACTTAGCCTCCCTCTGCTTCCATTTCCTCATGTGCATAAAGGGAATATAATAAACTCATACAGTTATTATAAGGATTAGATGGAATGCAATATGTAGAATCCCTAAAACAGCACCAGATAAAGTCATCACTCAGTGAATTTTAGCATTAGCTATAGTTTAATGCTTTAAATGACTACATAAAAATGTACTAAAATAGTTGCAACCTAAGTGATGGTTGTAGTGGATGCCCATTCTTCCCCCTGAGAAAGACGGAGACTGAAAAGCCCCACATCTGTAGAAGGAGATCATGTGTAGGACAGTTACCCTCTTCAGTTCAGAAAAAAACCAGCAACCCTCTTTGTCACTTCTTGGATTCAGTCCTGAGTAGACTGGGAAGCCTACCCATTATCTTTTGTCTTCTTTTATTCACCCATTTGTTTTGTTTTTCTTAAAAAATGGAAGAGGATTAATACTTACTAATAAGCATCCACTTTGCATCAGATACAGTATCTTATATCATTCTTACAAAACACCCCCATTTTACAGGTAAGGAAAATGGGGCTCAGAGAAATTTTAGAAGTCCTTTCTGAACACTTAATTCTTGGCATAGAGAAGGGTTTTCATGTTAACCTGTAAGTATTTTCTTTTCTTCTTGTCCTTAAGTGCATTCTAATCAGTGAAAGATTTTCACATGTTAGAGATGGCTCTGTGTGCTATCTTACCTGCGAATACATTGTAGACTCTGTACATGCCCTTGCTAGGCACCCTTAGATGTCCTCTCACTGCAGCCACCTCCCAGCCCTAATACCTGAAGAGGGCAGAGCACCAGATCCTTAAACTGGGCAAACTGCTGTGCTGCCACGTCAGAAAACCTTTTCCAAAGAAACAAACTTACAGGTAAAAAAAATGCATATTTTGTCTTTTTAAAAGACAGACTGCCTGATGGCTTCAGAATATTTTGAAATAATCCAAAATAGAGTGAAAGTTACAAGAGTAAAAGTGTTTCCTCCTGCAGAGGAGCCTTGCTCTTAAACATCCTGCTTACCTACCCTCCATTCTGAAGGCATTTGCAGTAGCTGGGGGCAGGGGGGTTGGGGAATGTAATCTTAAGAAATTCATTGACCCATTGCCTCATCATTGTACCTAGTAAGGCTCGTTGTACCTAGTGAACCTTCCCTGTCCCATGGTGCCTACATAGTTTTTAGTAATGTGTGGAGATAATTTTGGATATTTTGCTTCTCTGAATTTCTGCTTACTTTTGCTACTGAGCACAAAATTCCAGAGACTCATAGGTATAGAACTTGATCTATAAGTCTCTTACTTAGTAATAGTAGTAGATTGAATGCTAAACTAGATTGTTTGCAAGTCTGAATAAACCCCAAGTCAGAGCTTTAAAATAATAACTTACCAAGTCATGATTTCCGCATCTCATATGCAGTATTCCTTAAATCACATGTTGATGTCTAATCAGCAGAATCCAAAGACGCAAATTAGATGGTACAATATTTACAGAGAAAATATATGTTAGCTTGAAAAGTAACGATCCTCGGGGTACAGTCCCACACACACACATACACACACACACACACAAGGATAGCAGTTGCAATCTGAAGTCTCAACATTGTAGCCGAGAAGGGAGTGAATATAACAATAGAAAGAGAGGGATTTAAGACAGAACAACTGCATTAAAGAAGTCTGGACCTTCAAGAACTATGCTTCAGAAAGATTCCGAAGAAATACTAGGTAAGATGAATTATTCCTGTTCCTCAAATAATGTTCTAGCAGCTAAATTATTAAATGTTTATTTAGAGTGGAAGAAATTCCGTGGGGCTAAAATCCTGTCTATCTTGTTCACTGCTGGATCCCTAGCACCTAGCAAAGTACTTAGCAAGTAGTAGATGCTCAGCAAATGTTTGTTGAAAGAATGAAGCACAGAGAATTGAGCAAAGGTGAGGGTGAGCATCTAACCATTTGTAAAACTGTAGGTACTGATTTTTAACTTGTTTTTTTTTTTCTTTTTCATTCAGAATACCTACACAACAAAGTGCAACACAGATACCCTCTGGTATTTATGCTGGGAAAACAGAATAGCTTTCTTTGGATGTAGGCTGATACATATTTTGATTCTAGTAGCAATATGGCAGGGTTAAGGTCAACTTTGTAGTATAATCTGGTGCCTGTTTTTGATAGATATCATGGAAATAGATACTTATTTTCAAGATGCTCAAACAGATGATTAGGCAAAAGCTCTAGCAAACCTTGAAACAACAAAAAGGAAAGGTTTTCCCACTCCCACCTCCCATCACTGTAACATCCTGCAGTTTTCTGCAACCCCACACCCTCCTCCTGGTTCACCCCTCTTCCCGGCCATAATCTCTGTCTCGGGAATACAGCTTGTGACTGTCAGTCTAGCAAGGGGACAGTTCTTGAGAAATCCACCCCGCACCCCCCGCCACACACACACACACAGTGTTCCCAAGCTCCTCTCACAGGAATGGCATGATTTGATCAGCAGCCTGCAGAGCTGGCCCAGGGAAACAAGAGCTTGGCATAGAATCTCAGCGCCCTCCTGCTGGAGGGACCCTTAAGGGAGTTGCTTCGCGCCCACCCTCCCTCAACTGGCTGGACAGTAGAAAGATGTGTAGGAAAACAAATTCCTGGCTGAATGAATAGAGGATTAAATGAATGAGAGATGAGTTCACTCCTCCAGAAGTTTCCGCCATCCCACTTGAATAGAAAGCTAACTTTGAAGTCACTCTGTTCTCCGTGGCACGATTTTTTGTAGCCTCAGCTTTGGAATATGGTTGCCATCTGCTACCAGTGCATAGGACTAAGGAAGTATTGGGGTGGGTAGGAGGAGGCCAGGAGGCATGAAATCAGACACTTAAAACGAGCTAATGATCCCCTTTGTGTTGGAGTCTAGGTTTCAGAACATCAGTCCTGTACTTCAGGAACAAAATGCCAGTGTGTCTTAGACCACACCAGGCGCCGGCATATCAGATAAGGCCTGTGCTGTGTGGTGGTCAGCCACGGAGCCTCAAGAAGTTCTAAAAGTGAAGTTAAAGGAGCAAACTGGGGAAATCGAAAGGAGAAAAGGCTGAGGGTAAAATACAATCAGGAGGGCTCTACAGATAAGTGTCTTCAGGGTTACAGTTAGTTCAAAAATGAATCTACTAATTGAAGAGTTGGAAAATGCTATAAATCCCAGAAACTTAAGGATCTTTTTAAGAAGTGAGACACTTCTCCATTCATTCTGAGTGCACTGTGATCCTTTGGTAGAATCTCAAGGTGAAAGTGACCTGGCTATTATGCATTGTTGAGGATTTAAACAGTTAATTAAGAGTTACGAACTGCTGTACTAGAGGCACTGGTGGGCGGTCCTGGAAAAACAGAAAAGGCTGGCAAAGTCAGTAAGACTGTAGAACATCTCTAAAAATCAGTCTCTCATACAGAGCTTCCTACTTTCCCTGATTTTATCTGTATGAATTGTTGGTCATGGTACCAGAATCATTTTGATAATTTATATACCAAAATATTATGCTGGAGAAATTATTATAATTTAAAATATTATATATTATATAAGCTGAGGATAAGCATTATAAAAAATAATGATGATGATGATTGCAGTAAAATTAACTGTACTTTTTGAAAAAAGTTACCTATTTGGCTAAGTACAACATTTGAAGACAAGTATTGTTTTACATTCAATAGTTTCTGTGCCTAGAGCTTGAACATTTTATAAGGTGGGGAAGTAGAAATCTTTCTTGCCATGCAAGGCAATACTCTCATCAGAGCTGTATTTGTTGGTATAAATTTAGCAGCACTGACAATCCTAGCCATGCAGAAAATCACTTTCAAGAGCACAGAGTGGGGCAGCAGGCACCGCAAGGTTCCAAAGTGCAAGCTCCTCTCTTCTGCCATGAGGTCCTTGCGAGCAGGGCTGGTCTCGAGAGCAGTGCGTCACACTTGGTTCCTTGGAGCATAGAATCAGTAAATATTTGTTAACTGTGTCAGCTCTGGCCTTGACTCTTGCCTGCCATCAGGGACAAGTCACACAACTGTGACTCAACCACAATTAGAATATTAGTTATGCCCTAAATTTATCCCTTTACAGTTTCTCTTCCTAGGAACCCTGAGGGCCCCCGTATTCTGTTTCATTTGTCTCCACAACATCCCTGTGAAGCATGAGCATCTTTATTTTGCAGATGGAATAACTAGTCCACAAAAGAATTAAGTAATTCTTTGTCTTTAGCTATGAAATGGTTGCTAATCTGTATACTAACCCAGCTCATTGTACTATTTTCACATTATTTCGGGTTTCCCAGGCAAAGCACATATTTTGTCTTTCTCATTATTAATTTTAATTGGTTTTCCAAAAAGTTGAGATAAAAACAGAATCTAACAAATATCCCATGGAGATATTTGGTGTTCTCTTTTCTTTCAAGAATAAATTAAGACTTTCTCTTCTCCTCTTTGCTGGCTCTCTCGGCAGATAGTCAAAATCCCATGCCAATTTTCAAATGAATAAGGGCTCATTCTAATAGCTTGATCACAGTCCCCTCTGTTGAGGAAACAGCCTTTTAACTTCGCAGAAGTTACTTTTTGTTATAAACGTCAACGGTTTGGCCTGAAGGTTTTTGAACAGCACTAATATCTAACCTGGTTGTGAGTCCAGCAATAAATTTATACTCAGTATGTGAAAAGCCAAAGAGAAAACTGTGTCTTATTTTCTCTGGTGACCTACACAAAACATTGCATATTTACTTTGTAAATGAGGACACCCAGTGGCCACCAAGGGAAAAGATACTAAACAATCCCTGACAGTGTTAACGCAATTTTAAATACTGGTTATCAAAGCTGATTGATAGATATCTCTCTAACACCTGTTACCAAAGCAGTTTAGCTTCCCTAAATTACAAGAGTGGTAGGAGTTTGGCTTGATCATTTTTACACACATCACAGATTGATCGTCTCTTATCACTTTGGGTTACAAGATGTGGCTCAGCTCTGAGTTCCACTAAGTTCCCAGCTGACAGGAGGGTCCAGTGTGCAGTTTCTAGGAGGAAATGAAATCAGGGAAGTGGAGATAATAGTATAGCATTTGGCAGAAATCATTAATGAGAAACCCATTGCCTCAGATCTTAAATTGATACCAAAAATTGAACTGTTGTGGTTCCCTGCTGAGAAGGGGATAGGGTAATAAAGGACGGGAAGAACAGCATTACACAGCACTCCAAGGACTGGGAAGACAGCACCCTAGGTCCATTGCCAGCATGTCTGTGAAGTGCATGGAGTGCTGACCAGACGAGTACTCAGATGGGAGCCACTCAATGTAAAGAAATGTGTTGGGCAGTGTGAGGCATCCAACTGTGTGTGTGTGTGTGTGTGTGTGTGTGTGTGTGTGTGTGTGTATAAACATATGCATTTAATATGTATGTAGTTGTGGTTACACAGTTATAACAAGGCAAGGTATTAGCCTTCAGGAGTCTTCTTATAAAGATAAAACAGGCATTCATTTGAAAAAAGAACCAAAGAAAAGGGGTGGTGGTATATTGTACCACTAAGGACTAAATCATGTGGTAGCAAGTTCAAATTTATTCATCAACATTCATGCAACAGACATTCATTTTTCTAAGTCAAGTTAAATTGGAGGCCCCTATAATCAAGTTAGCAAGAAATTCAGTTGAATTTAGGGGCTCCCTTCCCCTCCCTAGATTTGAACAAGACAGGAAAGCAAGGGAAGGCTTGGTTCCTCAGTCCGTGGTGTGCTCCACCATTGATGTTGCTTGCCCACCCCGCAGAGGTGAGCCAGTGAGCCTGATCCTGCCGCCTGCTAGCACTACTGCAGTAGCTGGCTACAGCGATGCCCTTCACAGTGGTCCTCGCCAGTGGGAATTAAGGGAGAACTCAATATGGACTCCAATCATCAAAGGAAATTTCACAGAGAAGGAAGAACTTTGATTAGGGTTCTTGAAGGGCACATACGAATTGATAAGTAAAGAAAGCACAATAATTTCAGAACTCAGGACAAAATCAGAAGGAAAAAAAGGAGAGAATTATGAATGACTGCAACATGTGCACAGGATGGCAAAATGACCAAATTCTTCAATTAGCACAGAGTTTATTTGGAGGAAAAAAGAGAAAATTAGATCAGATCAAATAAGTGAAGTGAGAAGGTGAGAATGTTAGCTATAGCTATAGAATCCTCTTACAGTATACGCTCTGACCTTCAGTCATTTTTCCTATAATATGTAAAGAATATCACAAAAATAAAATGCCTTATTCCTCAATAGAATAAGCATGAAGTTTGCCTTCTACTTCACATATTTACCAGTGACTCCCAGGGTTTTGAGTTCTATCAGACAACACTTATTTAGGATCTTTCTCATCTCAGCATGAGCCAAAACAAACAAACAAAAAGAGCTCATATCTCATTCTTTCTTAAGGAAATTCTGTACCTGGTCTATAATGGATCACACTGGATGGGCAGATGAGATGTAGTTTCAGCTACTCTCTTAAACTGGTCCACATCAAATCACCTCTGTGCATCCATCTTAACCAGTCATTCAGTTTACATTTTCCCTTTCCTTTGGGATAGAAGGCATTTATTCCTGAGTACAACAATCTCTCACAGCTTCAGGCCACATCTTCCATAGATAAATATTGCAGCCCTGTCCTGCCAACAAACAGAAAGCTACACTTGAAAACCAGTTGTCACATTGGAGGCAACTTATTTTTTTCAGGAAGACCCAAGCAAAGACAACATTTGAACATGAATTTGAAGGCCTGTTTCAAAAGCAGTTTTAGAACACTAAAGAAAGTTCTGTGAATTGGGAAGCTCTGTGAATATTTTAGTGAGAAATCTTTTTTAAACAACACTGTGGGATTCTGTTTTCTCACTCATTGATGTCCAGATAAAAGTTTTCCCAAAGTCAAAATATTAATTTCTTACCTAACTATACTTCATCGCCAGTTGATGATACTTTCCAAAGGAATGCCATTACTGGGAGTTATACTGGATCTCTGAACTCACTAAAATTAAAATTTTGTTTTTTCCTTTAAAATAAGTGTAGGATGATGTTGAGATCAAAAGAACAGGTTACTAAGTAAGAAGATGCTAGTTTTTTTATAATCACCTTTTAAATTTATAATTCCTTCTCAAGCAGAATAAAGGACCCTTACTAACTCTACATTTGAATATATAGATCCTTTTTTAAGGCCTCATCCAAAACCAAGTTCAAACTGCATAACTTTGTGAGTTTAAGTAGATCTTTTTGTTCATTTTTATATCCCACCCACGGATGCAGCATCTCTGTTTTTTTGTTCCCCAGATTTAGTGAACAAAGGAAAAGGTTACAATAGGGCAGCAGCTAAATTTGTAAGAAAAGAGCTTTAGAGAAAAAAAATCAAACTACTAAAAAGGTGTCTCAAAAGGTTTACAATATAAGAGGATTTTAAAGGCATCAACCTCAGATTTCATTGACTTTTCTCCTTAGTCCCAGCAGGTCCTCCCTCCTCAAGAAAAAAGCCATTTCATTTAAACTTTGGAGTGAGGGCATAGGTATCTTTCAGAATGTTGTCTGGAATTATAGCTATCCAATGCCTTTGTTCTCAGAGTTAAAACTCAGCTTTCACAAGCTGTTATAAGGAGTAAAGGAGGTGTTTGAAAATTCCATGTTTTATTTCACTGTAATCAGATGTCCTAAGATAGAAATTCATAAAGCATGTAGCTTGATAATACCCCAAACTGAAGTATCTTGCTTATTTAGTATTGGTTCCATAAGTTGATGTTCAATTACTCCTTGATTAATTGTTTGAGTATACCCTCACCTCATAACTAAAGGCATTTAAGTTGGCTTAAAAGAATATTCATATATTAATAAATACATATACAATTATAGTAAAGAAATCAGAGCAGAGATAAAATAAAAAATTGACAATATGATGAGGCTGGGGTAAATTTTACCTAGAAAACATACCATGGGGTCCTTCATAATTGCTAGAATTTGGCCTAAATTTTTATCCTGAGACCCATAGTAAACAGAGCAAAGGGGGAAACATGATTAGTTGTGAGAATTACAGGGTCCAAAAAGGTAGAAGTAGAATGCAGCTTTTCCTGAGCACTGAGGTCTGGGAGAAGTTGACTGATTAATGTACTTTCAAGTACCCAAGATCCTTATGGATGAATTTCTTCCATTGTTTTAGGTTTCAGATCATCTATGTCCTTATGGGTCTTTTTACAGAAAGGTATTCTCAGTAAATGTTTCACTAAATGAATTGGTGAAAATTCAAGTGCCCCAAGAATTACTTTCATCCATAAGTCAGTCATATTTGCAACTTTAGACATAAGACATTTCTTAGTCCCTTCTTAGAAGTAACAGCAAACTAAACTAGGAACCAGACAAACCAAAGTTGTGAGGAAAGTGACAGAAACTGAGAGAGTCATTAGGGCCAAGAGAAAATGCTTCCCTGGAATTAGTTCTTCCTTTGGGCTGATAATCCTACTTGTAAAGTCCATCAATTCCCAGCCTTCAGACAAAGTTTAAAGCTCTTAGTTTTTTAATAAAGAGAAGAGAGGGAAAAGGTGGTCAGGACTAGAGTAAAAGTCCAGATTTGGGGATGGGCCCAAGGATTATGGGGCAAATGTGTTCCTAGGTCACAATTTTGCTCCCTTGTTCTTCAACCTTTCAGCTTCGGAAAACTTAATGGTGTGACAGCAGATAAAAGCAAGGAAAGAAGGGAGAAAGAGAGGCAAGAAGGGAGGGAGGGAAGCAGGCAGGCTACCTGTTAATAGAACTGCAGAGCTTTCAAGTCCACCTTTAGGGTGAACTCTATTATGTTGGCTGGTTTAGAAGTGTACATTGAGTTTGTATTTCATTTTTATTCAGTTTATATCACATTAATTATTTCACAATCTTAAAGTTAAAGGGTGTTCCCTAGCTCCTCTGTGGATTTTTGTTGTCAAAGAGGATCCATCCACCCTTATAAAAACCTGATTCAAACCAAATTTGAGTAAATAATGGTTGACTTCAAAACTTCCAAAACTGTACGTATACACGTTCTATTTCTCTGGAGAGCCCTGAGTAACATACCCCCTAAAACCCAAGCATAAACTTAAAGTATGCTCTAGAAATGTTTCATGAATGAATGAAAATCAGGTAATATTAAAGACATATCCAACCACAATATTGAGATCATTAATATAATAGTGTTTTAAACACTTTAAACAAACTAGTAATTTCAATATCTTTGCCCAGCTAAATTAATAAGCAGTAGCTACAAAAGTACATAAGGCAGTCCCCAACTTTCACAGGTAATGTGTTTCTGAAAAATATGTTTGAAAATCAAATTTCTGAAAGTTGAAGGACTGATTTCGGTTCTATGAGAAGGAGTCGGTTATCAGCGGCTAAAAAATGTGATGAAATTCCTGATGGTTCCTGCTTGCTGAAAGTAGACAATCTGAAAGGTAGAGGAAAACCCGCACTAGGAGATGGTTCAAGCCATCCCCCTTTTCTCCCAGGAATGGGGAAATGACGCAGTGTAATTCTTCCCCTAGGCTGATGACCCTCTCCTGGTCCCCCGACAAGGGCAATGACAGCTGGGATGTGCTGGGTCAATGGAGCCAGCATAGGAGAGAGAGCTCTTATTCTACCTGTCACCTCCCACTTGACTTCCCTAGTGCCCCGAGTACCCCCACCTGCCCTCTAAAGATTGTGAAGGTGCCAATGAGATAGAAGGAGCAGTTAGGCGCATGATGAGCCTTCTGCTCTGGATGGTGGACCCTGTGAGCAAGTAATCTTGATATCTCCTACAGTCCAGGGACTGAGCAAACCCCTCTTTGTGTATAAGGTAGAGTAGATATGACTGAGGTCCTGCCCCAGGCAGGGCAACGGATGTGAGTTTAGGAAATAAGGGGACTGAATTACCACATGCATCCCTTCTCTCTCCAGAGAGAACTGGTCTTTTCCTAGTGTGACCAACTTGGTAAGAAGGACCAACATGTGATAGCTTAGGATCATCATTAATCCCCTAATATATGAAAAGTCAACCTCAGCATAGTAAATGCATCAGGGTACAATGTGGGAAAGAGTGTGGTGTATGCGGTTGGGTTGTGGAGGCCTGGCCACCCTAGCCCTATTTCATGGGCAGACTGACTTCCCTCATCTGAGCCTGGTGCTTGAGGGTTTTCCAGCCTGGCCATTTGACTTAGGCCAGTTGATTTGACTGAAATTCATATTGTTTTTAATTTGAGGGCTGGTATTTCCTCCCAAGTCACAGAGACTTCAAATTCCCATCTCTCTCCATAGCATCTCACCCTTGTACTAGTCTCATTTTATACATACTTTTGCTCTCCTGACTGAGAAAGGACTGGATTTCACACCTAATTAAAAGAGATTGTAATGCCTGCTGTTTCCTTTCTTGTTCCTTTTCCCTTGTGCACGGCAGCATTTTATTCTCATGCTAAATCCTATCCATGGACCCCCACAGCTTAAGGGACTGACAGGAGCAGAGTTCCTATAAAACAAAGAGTCAGGCAGGCCCTCTATCACCTATTTCACCACAAACCGATTTTCCCTTCCGTACTCACCCTGCTTCAGCCCCATCCATGTTGTAGTCTCTCAAAGAACACGAGCACTCAGACTACAGATCATTTTCAATGGTAGGATTCCTTGCATGTTCTAGTGAATGCCGTCACAGGCTGACTCGATGTTTTTACTCTGGAGAAAAGAAGGTAGATAATTATTTTAAAACACACGCAGAACTATTTTTATCATTTTTTCATTTTGCCATCAGTTCTCTGTTCATACCACTGTGGGACTTTTTGGGAGGTTGAGAGTGGGGAAGCCCCAAATACACATCATAATCTGTGTAAAGTTGTATAGTTTTGAAGAACCGAGAGGGTTTTTTTTTTTTTTTGAATAGACCAATTGCCTATTCAGTGCCAATCTAGGAAAGAATGGAGTTAGCATTTTCACACCATTCCTTCCTATACAGTCCTTGAATAACCATCTAATCAAGATTTGTTTTCAATGGGGGGAGGGGGAATCTTCTACAGTAGAGTATTTCAGATTTATTCCTATACATTAATGCCCATTGGATGAAAAGGACATGTTTCACAAAAGCCTGAACTTCGCCTTGCTGTGGCAGAAACTTTTTCCCACTGTGTTAGTGTTCAAAAGAAAAGAAAGCCTGGGAAAGGAATTGCTTCAGCATTGTGTGCTAGAGGCACGAGGCGTGCTTCAATGGAGAGTCAGGTCACCCATCGCATCTGTACCCATATCAGTAAAAATGAGTCAGCCTTTCTTGGCTGCCTTGTTCTGTGCGGGGCCAGAGTACTCAGGGAAGGTTTCAAGTTTGTGTAGGCTTGTCAGGTTGTGTATGTAGGCAGGTTTGAGTTTTCTCTGTGGCTTTTAACGATTTAGTGACAACATGACTAAAGTATTCATAACTCAGAGTATTTAGCAGATAATTTTGGGGTGTGGTCATCTCTATAGGGTCACCTGATTGTTTAGATAGACTAAATGTACAATCCATTTCAGTCGAACAAGCAGTTTGAACTTTTCTCATGAGATTGCGTGTGTATATGTGAACATTTGGGATATAACCACACCTTTTGCTGTTGACCGTTTCCCCATCTCTAAAGCAGCCTTCATCATTACTTTCAGTGTCTTTATTTTTTCTTCTATGTCTTGAGAATTAGAATGGTTCTAGAACTTTGGGCAATAGATATTTAAATCTATTTAAACACTGGTCAGAGATCCAGTGTTATGCAGTACAAAGACCTTCAAGAGATATGGATTCTCCTCCTGACCCTGCCAATTACCAGCTATGTATAACTTTGGGCAAGTCATTTAGACACTTTGAGCCTCAATTTCCTCTTATTTCAAATGGAAATAATAAGACCTGTCCTGAGAACCTATAGGATTGTTGCAAGGAGTAAATGAGATGTTACATGTGCAAGAGTGTAAAACACTACACAGATTTTAATTATGATAATTATGATACAGCTTCTCAGAATTTTCTGCAAGAAAACAACTCTGTCATATATGGCATTTCTAGTGGTAGCATTGTGATTGGTGCCGTGAGCAAAGGTGTGCTTAAAGACTGTTTTCACCCATGTGGAAAAATAATTTAATTAATCTGTCAAAAGGAAAGTGATACTTTCTACTCAAACATGATGATTTTATCACAGGTACCACCAGTTTTATTGCTTACTATTTTACTTAAATGAAAGAGGCCATGGTAATAGTACAATTGTATGTAGAAAACTCCAATCTTTAGTGCCAGGAAAAGTTGTTTTATCTCTTGCATCATTCCATCTATAAACTTTTAAAGAAGTCTTTTTAAGTTAGATGATTGGGACTATGTTGTTGAAGTCTCAAGGCCTAGAAACATGAAAGCCATGCTAAGCATGGGTATAGGAGGGCATACTGGACAAACCTTTTCATACAGCTTTACAGAAGATCCACGAGTAACTAAGGACCAGACTTCATCTAGAGGCAAAGCATGTGATATAGTGGAGCAGTTAAGAGTATGAATGCCAGCTCTACCACCTATTGCCTATGTGGCCTTGCACAAGTTTCTTAATTTCTCTGGTCTCAGTTTCTTCATATGTTAAATGGGGACAATAATACAAACTACTCCATAGGATCATTGTGAGAATTAAATGAAATAATATACAAAAAATAGAGCATGTTATTATTGTCATGGTATACATGCATGGGTAACTCAATGTAAACTTGGAATTTCATCTACTGACTTATTTCCTGAACATCCCTTCCTGGGTTATTGGTGCCTCCCTCTGGGACCATATTTTGTATTAGCACAGTTATAGGACTCACCATGATTCTTCAATCTGGCAAAGAGAATTTGTTTTGCATAAGCCATGACCTAATGCAATATTTTAGGCATACAACAGACCTGATAGAGGTTGTAACAAGAAGGAATTCTCTTACCTGAATTAGTACAAATTGTCCCTTATCACTGAGAATGGACATAGAGCCTACAGGCATCTATGAAGTTAAGTGGAAATATGGAAGGCTGACTATGTGTAAGAATGGGAACAAAGGAAATGAATGAGTATATAAAAGGCTGTGGTCACAATGACTGAGCTCGTCAGAGGAGACTGAGACAAGTTAGAAGGATACTTGAGCTCAAACTTCCCTTAGCAGTTCCTCTATCTTAAGTTAAGGCAGGAAAAAATGAACCTGTGGGCATTCCTCCTATCTGCAGGTTATTACCTCTGGGTTTGCTTCTCATAGGACATAGGGATCTGGGTCACAGCGCAACAATCAGTACTTAGGCCATCTGGATTTGGAAGCTCACTTACTTGGCCCCTCCTGAGTTGATCAGTTGGGAGTTGTGAAAGTGAGAAATGGGGAATCCCATAGAAGAATAGTGTGGAGAAAGGGATTCCTTAGAGCTGAGAGGCAAGATAGAAAAATAGGAAAGAACGAAGACCTAGGGCTAAAGTCACCTATTTTCCTTCTCAGTCTGCCCCAATGTTACCAATTATCTTAGTTTGCCAGGGCTGCTTGTAACAAAGTGCCATGGACTAGTTGGCTTAAACAACAGAAATTTATTGTCTTACAGTTCTGGAGGTTAGAAGTCTAAAACCAAGGTGTTAGCAGGGTCATCTTGCTCTTAAGGGGGAGAATCCATTCCATATCTCTCCCCTGGCTTCTGGTGAGTGGTCGGCAATTCATGGCATTCCTTGGCTTGTGGCGGCATAACTCAGTCTCTGTATCCAATACATGGCCGCCTCTCTCTCCCTCTCTGTTCCTCTTTCTGTGTCCAAATTTCCTCTCCTTAAGGACACCAGTCATATTGGAATAGGGCCCACCCTAATCCACTTTGGCCTCATCTTAACTAATAACAGCTTCAAAAATCCTATTTACAAATAAATTCACATTCACAGGAATGGGGGTTGGGAACTAAACATGTCTTTTTTGGGTGACACAATTCAGTCCATAACAGTTCACCCTCAGGCTCCCGAAAAGCCATGTCCTTCCTATATGCAAAATACATCCACCCCATCCCAACATCCCAAAAGCCTTAAGCTATTTCAGTAACAACTTTAAGTCCAAAATCTCATTTAAATCAGTTATGGGTATAGTCCATCCTAGGGCAAAATTCCTCTCCATTGTGGACCTGTGAAAGTTAGAAAACAAGTTATCTGCTTCCAAAATACAATGGTGGGACAAACATAGGATAGACATTCCCATTCTACAAGGGAGAAATTGGAAGGCAAAAAGGAGTCATGGGTCTCAAACAAGCCCAAAACCCAGCAGGGAAAATTCTATTAGAAGTCAAGGCTTGAACGAAATCCGTGGCTCGATGTTTTCTCCTCAGAGCCTGCAGCCCCACCCTCTGAGAACACCAGGGTGGTGGACTCACCCTCTCCAAACACCAGGGAATACTACTAGTTGCTGTTTGATACTCCCCCTCTAGCAAGTGAATAGAGCTCAGCTATTACCTAGAGTGATCATATATCCCAGTCCTGGTTTAACCTGTTGTCCTGGCCTAATTGTGAACAGTGCCCTCTTTCACTCTCAGAAGGGCTGGGTTTGAATGATAAATCTGATCCGTAGCCTACCCCAGTCTCCAGGGTCAATGCTTCCATCTCTAACTTTTTAGCATTTTTTCTTCATTTAAACCCTATCAGCAAATGACCCATTTCACATTAGAGTGACCGTAGAAAGTGCACAAACAGGTTTTCAGAGTGGCAAGAATGTGTAGGCAGAGAAAGCAGAGGACAAGTGCCCTTTAACTAGCAAATTGCATTCTGTAGCCCATCCCTCAGCTGAAAAACATGGTGGCAGCTGTTTGGTGGACACCTTAGTTTGGACTGAATTCTACAAATTTTTGCACACATTGTGTGGGTTTTGGTAATGTGCTATATGAATTAATAGGAAAGGAATTAATTTCCCTTTTGAATATTGTGAATAAAATAAGGAACTTCAGTAAGTTGAGGGGAAATGTAAGCTTTCCTAAAGGAGCTCAAGTGGAGGCAGAGTTCCATGAGAACAAGTCTCCCATTTGACTTTCAGTTCTTCTTTGCTGAAGTTGTAGGAACTGCAGGCAATTGACTCATCTGGTTATTAAGCCCCTTTACCGATACTGCTGGCTCTGGGTAGACTTCATATGGACTCAATACCCAAAATACCTGGGGTGCCGAGTCTGGGGAGAGGTCTTGTTTCACCATGACATGGCCCCTTCAGCTTTAACCCCTAAGCAAAGCCTGTCCGCCTCTCCAAGGAGTCTTGCTTATGTATGCAAGGAGGGTGCTTCTGGGAGGGATGAGCATTACCAAGCTGAGACCGAGCCAGCCAGCTCTGACCCACGCCCTGTTTTGTCCGTCTGTCTTGCTGTGTTGCAGGTGACATCAGTTGCAAGGGGATGACCGAGCGCATTCACAGCATCAACCTTCACAATTTCAGCAATTCCGTGCTCGAGACCCTCAACGAGCAGCGCAACCGTGGCCACTTCTGTGACGTGACGGTGCGCATCCACGGGAGCATGCTGCGCGCGCACCGCTGCGTGCTAGCCGCCGGCAGCCCCTTCTTCCAAGACAAGCTGCTGCTGGGCTACAGCGACATCGAGATCCCGTCGGTGGTGTCGGTGCAGTCGGTGCAAAAGCTCATTGACTTCATGTACAGCGGTGTGCTGCGCGTCTCGCAGTCGGAAGCCCTGCAGATCCTCACGGCCGCCAGCATCCTGCAGATCAAAACAGTCATCGACGAGTGCACACGCATCGTGTCGCAGAACGTGGGCGATGTGTTCCCGGGGATCCAGGACTCGGGCCAGGACACGCCGCGGGGCACTCCAGAGTCAGGCACGTCAGGACAGAGCAGCGACACCGAGTCAGGCTACCTGCAGAGCCATCCCCAGCACAGTGTGGACAGGATCTATTCGGCGCTCTACGCGTGCTCCATGCAGAACGGCAGCGGCGAGCGCTCCTTCTACAGCGGTGCGGTGGTCAGCCACCACGAGACGGCGCTCGGCCTACCCCGCGACCACCACATGGAAGACCCCAGCTGGATCACACGCATCCACGAGCGCTCGCAGCAGATGGAGCGCTACCTGTCCACCACCCCCGAGACCACGCACTGCCGCAAGCAACCCCGACCTGTGCGCATCCAGACCCTGGTGGGCAACATCCACATCAAGCAGGAGATGGAGGACGATTACGACTACTATGGGCAGCAAAGGGTGCAGATCCTGGAGCGCAATGAATCCGAGGAGTGCACGGAAGACACCGACCAGGCTGAAGGAACCGAGAGTGAGCCCAAGGGAGAGAGCTTTGACTCGGGCGTCAGCTCCTCCATAGGCACTGAGCCGGACTCGGTGGAGCAGCAGTTCGGACCTGCAGTGGCGAGGGACGGCCAGGCCGAGCCCGCCCAGCCCGAGCAAGCCACGGAAGCCCCTGCTGAGGGTGGGCCGCCGTCGCACCAGCTAGAGACAGGTGCCTCCTCCCCTGAGAGAAGCAACGAGGTGGAGATGGACAACACCGTCATCACTGTCAGCAACAGCTCAGACAAGAGCGTCCTGCAGCAGCCTTCGGTCAACACGTCCATTGGGCAGCCATTGCCAAGTACCCAGCTCTACTTACGCCAGACCGAAACCCTCACCAGCAACCTGAGGATGCCTCTGACCTTGACCAGCAACACACAGGTCATTGGCACAGCGGGCAACACCTACCTGCCAGCCCTCTTCACTACCCAGCCTGCAGGCAGCGGTCCCAAGCCTTTCCTCTTCAGCTTGCCGCAGCCCCTGGCTGGCCAGCAGACCCAGTTTGTGACAGTGTCTCAGCCGGGACTGTCCACCTTTACTGCACAGCTGCCAGCGCCACAGCCCCTGGCCCCATCTGCAGGCCACAGCACAGCCAGTGGGCAAGGCGAAAAAAAGCCTTATGAGTGCACTCTCTGCAACAAGACTTTCACCGCCAAACAGAACTACGTCAAGCACATGTTTGTACACACAGGTGAGTGCACCCCCTCTGGAGACCTGGCAGCAGGGGCCTTGAGGGGGGCTATGGAAAGGGAGGGGCAGGGCAGCAAGAGGAAGGGAGGTTTGGAGTCATCTTTTAGATTTCTAAGGAGACCCTATCACAAGCCATCTTCTAAAGCCCCACCTATGCCCCCATCAT
This sequence comes from Cabassous unicinctus, assembly GCA_029593785.1. Taxonomy (NCBI): domain Eukaryota; kingdom Metazoa; phylum Chordata; class Mammalia; order Cingulata; family Chlamyphoridae; genus Cabassous; species Cabassous unicinctus. Next base: position 18,780 of record JAQZBX010015884.1, read on the forward strand.
AGGATCAAAGCACTCTGCCACCAAGAGTCAATCACAGAAAGCCTTTATAGAGAAGGGCTGTCATAGTTTGCCAGGGCAGGGCTGCGAGGACAAATATGACACAATAGGTTGGCCTGAACAACAGGAATTAATTGTCTCACAGTTCTGGAGACTAGAAGTCCAACATCAAGGTATCGCCAGGCCATGCTCTCTCCCAGAATCCATAGACTTCTCGTGCTACCTTGGCTTGTGAATACATCTCTGTCTCCATTGCATGGCAAGCTCTTTCTCCTTCTCTGGCTTCTACTTGTTTGTCCAATATCCTTTGTTTATAAGAACTTTTGCCCTTTTGGATTAAGGCCCACCCTTATTAAGTTTGGCCACACCTTAATTAATAGCATCTTCAAAGCTCCTATTTACAAATGGGTTCACCTCCATGGGTCTGGGGCTTAGGACTTGAACATGTCTTTATGGGGGACATGATTCAATCCCCGACAAGGGCCAAATGCGAAAGCCTGATAAACAATTTTCAGACACAGTATACCTTAAATTCATTGAGTTTTGTAATACATTCTTTGATACTAGGTGTTTAGAACTGGAAAAGTCCTTGGAGATCATATATTCCCATCACCTCATTTTATAGATCCAAGTCACATAGGGATGAGAGTTTTAGTCTGTACTAAGTTCTGTATGAACCATCATCATGGAGGGGCCACAAAAAGTCTGATGCACACTTAAGCTGCATTCGTGGTCCCTGAAGTGAGAATGTGTGATAGACTCACAGAGTCACTCTGTTCTCTGTTAATTAGTCTCTATTTTCCATATTTCTAGACCACAGTCTGTTCTGGTGTACTATACTTTATAGGGAGTATAGACTAACTGGGACACATTCAGAGGAGCATAATTAGGATAGTGAAGAGACACAAAGCCATGATATTTGAGGCATGATTGAAGGTGATAGGGTTGTTCAACCGGCAGAAAAGAAGACTCAGGGCATTGTAAAAGCCATAGTCTAGTATTTGACTTTGAGAGGCAAAATAATGTAGTGGTTAAGAGCTGCAGCTCTGGAGCCAGACTGCTTGGATTTGATTTGGGCTTAGCTACTACCAAACTTTGTCACCTTGAGAAACTTACTTGACCTTAATGTATATCAATTTCTTTGTCTATAAATTGAGAATAATTGTGGTACACTTTCCTTATAGTGCTGATATGAGAATTAAATTAATATATGTGACATTCATAGAACAGCTCCTGGCACATAATAAGCACTTTGTAAATTATAGCTATTATTATTATTATATAATTATTATTAAGATGGGAGGGAGGAAGAGCCATTAGGCTTGGTCTTTTTGGCTCTGAAAGGTAGAACTGGACCAATGATTGGAAGCTACAAAATGATTCTTTCAACTCACTAAGAGAAAAAAATTTGTTAGCAGTCAGAGCTGCTCTAAGATGGGTCGACTGCCTCCAAAGGGAGTGAGTTCCCTGTTATTAGAGGTGTTCAAGGAGAGACTGGATGATCATTTGGTAGAGATATTATAAAGGGGTTTTCATTCATGAAGTAAGTAGTTGGACATGATGGTGTTTGAACCCTGAAGTCTATGATTCTGAGCTAAGATCTCCTGACCTCCCATCCAGTGCTCATTCCTTGCTCCATAATGGGATCAGACACAGAGAGTGGGAACTCCAAGGGGGCTTTTCCGGGTAAGGGACAACCTGTATGGGATATGATTTCACATAGATTCTTTTACACCTAAAAATACTTACCCCGACTAATAATTTGAAATTCCTATCATGAGAATCACTCTTTGGTTAACCTCTGGTTCTAGAATATCCCACTTAAATGACAAATAAATCACCTGGGAAATATAAATAAATCACCTGGGAAAGGTTACATACTTGAATAATGATACGTGAAACCAAATTAGTTTCTCAAAGCAAGTTTGTTTCTCAGATCAGCTATCCAGAAGTTAAGGGATAGGAAATAAAGCAAGTAAATTGAAATTGGTAAGTAGAAGAGGAGACCAATAGATGCTGAGACAACGTATCCAACTTGGAAGCAAGCAACTGGAATAGACAAAACATTATTTCATGTGAACTTTGCCTTCTTTGCAGTTCACCCTAAGCCGGGACATTATGTTAATTAATGTTTGTGCCTTTATGGGAACCAGTTGGTCTTAAAGATGACAATTTTCACACATCCAAATAAACATAGCAACTCACTATTGAATTTAGGAAGAAAATTAGGTAGTGGTGAGTCACTATGTTTACTTGGGGTAAAGGTGAATACTCTAATAACCTGACATTACACTAGGGAAATTTTCCATGTGATGTAGGTATCGTCATTAGGTAAATTAACCAAAAGTAATATTTTTACTTATGTGTCAATTTATACTTTCCTCTTTGGAATAGCTGTTTTATAAACCTTCAAATTAAAGATTGGAGGGGTCAGGTAAAAAAGAAAACTTCTATGGAAGAATCTACTTAGCCAAAGTTTACTTTGCCATTCTGGATGCATAAGCATATTTGACTCTCCCCTTCTGTACACCTCTTCCAGTAGACCTATAGGATATCAAATTTACATATTCCATTACATCACATATTGAAGTAAACCTCCAAATTTGCAACATGAAAGTGTCAGGGTATTACCAAAAAATTGTCTGTTTGATGTACATACACATTTTTCCAGAGCTAGATTCTATGATTAAACCAAAAAAACTAGATATGAACATGAGAAACCCAGCAATGTGTTTGCACATTTAGATATCATAGAGGCAAAAGGTACAAGGAAAGATAAAGTTATTTTACAAAGTTGACTTGTGCTCAAAGTGTGGTCTTCACATCTCTAGTAACTCTGAAGAGCCACAACAAATATGAAGGTTCTTATATTGTTGTGTATAATATGACCACATCAGGGAACAATTAATAATGTGCATATAGCACTTGATCACCTCATTAAAAGAAGCAACACTCTTCTTTCCTTTCATTCCAGAATTATTTGGCACTGTCAGTTTAGAAGAACCATCTGTCTGTGGAGACTTTTCTCCAACTGAAGGAGTCCATAACCTTACAAAGTTTAAGAACAGTTTTCAAAAGACTAGACAGACTGAGCATATGGAAGTAATTCAGGGCCTAGATTCCCTGTGGCCCACATTTCCAAACAAAGTTCTCTCCAATTTCTTAGGAAAACATTAAAATGGGACTTCACAACTTTACATGAGTCCAGCAGAACTGATTTAAAATCTAAAGCAAAAAGTCCAAACATTGGTCTAAAAAGATTCTAGAAAGTCCTGGGGATACTTGAAAGAATAGGAATGCATTCGCTGTTTTTGCCCATAGTCTAACTGAAGAAAGAGTAGCTTAGAAGAGTTAAAAGGAAAGAAATGTGGTTTCTTTGCACCACAGCTGCTATGCAAACAAATAGGCCTGCATAATAATTGGCCTTGCATCTCAGTAACTCCAAGGTTTAATGTGAATGGTGCTTGCTTTCAACGACTGCAGAGAATCAATTCTGGGATCTTGATTCCAATGAAAATCCTGTGTAGCTCTATGTTACTCATGCACATTGCTATTGAATGTGTTTGAGACACATAAGTAGCCCGTCATATTGACTTTGGAGCTAAACTGTGCATTATAGAACCAAGGAATTCCTGATTGTAAAGCATATTCCACAATGAGTATTACAATATAACTTAGAGCAGGGACAGAAATGAAAGATGATTGCACTGGAGCCAGAAGGT